>VZQC01000197.1:1074315-1139183 GCA_009823505.1 Rhizomys pruinosus | reverse complement strand
AACAGCATTCCTCCATGGCCTGTGCTTCAGCTCCTGCCTCCAGGTTCCTGCCCTGAGTTCCTGCCTTGGGCTCCCTAAGTGATGAACTGTGACCCAGGAGATGTAAGCTGAATAAACCCTTTCCTCCCCAAGTTGGTGTCAGTTAGATTATTTTGTCACAGCAATTGAAGACAAACTAGAACAGTACTCCTTTAATTTCCTTTTCTTGCCTTATTGCCCTAGCAAGTGTTTCAAGCACTATATTGAAGAGGAGTGGTGACAGGGGGCGGCCTTGTGAGTTACTCCCTTTAAAGGGAATGCTTCTGTCATTTCCCCATTTAGGATGATATTGGCAGTGGGTTTCTTGTATATGGCTTTGATTACATTGAAGAATGATCCCTCCAATCCAATTCCCTCTAGGATTTTAAGCATGAAGGGATGCTGGATTTTGTCAAAGGCTTTTTCCACATCAATTGAGATGATCATGTGGTTTTTGTCTTTCAGGCCATTTATATGCTTGATGATATTTATTGATTTTCGTATGTTGAACCATCCCTGCATCTCTGATATGAATCCAACTTGGTCATGATGAATGATCTTCTTGATGTCGTTCTTCTGTATGCTGTTTGCAAGTATTTTGTTGAAGATTTTTGCATCTGTGTTCATTAATGAGATGGGTCTATAGTTCTCCTTTTTGGTTTTGATATTAGAGTGATGCTGGCTTCATAGAAGGAATTTGGGAGAATTCCCTCTGTTTGTATCCTTCTAAACAATTTGAGTAATAATGGTTGTAAGTCTTTTTGAAATGTTTTATAGAATTCTGCCATGAAACCATCTGGGCCTGGGCTTTTTTTAGTTGTGAGGTTTCTTATTACATCTTCAATTTCTTCATATATTATGGGTCTGTTTAAGCTGTTGATCTCTTCTTGGTTGAGCTTTAGTGATTCCCAGGATTTCGGATATTCATCCATTTCTCCTAGGTTTTCAAACTTAGTAGTGTATAGGTATTTGAAGTATTCTCGTATGATTATCTTTATCTTTTCATTGTCTATTGTGATATTTCCCCTTTCACCACAAATTCTATTGATTTGGAGTTGCTCTTTGTTTCTTTTGTTTAACTGGGCAAGATGTCTGTCTATCTTGTTTATTCTCTCAAAGAACCAACTTTTGGATTCATTGATTTTTTTGTATTATTTTCTTTGTTTCTATTTGCAGTCTATTTTGTCTGATATTTGAATAACAATTCCTGTTGCTTCTTATTCCCATTTGCTTAGAATATTTTTTCCACCATTTCACCTTAATATAGTGCCTGTCCTTGAAGGTTAGATGGGTTTCTTGCAGAAAACAAAAAGATGGATTTTGTTTCTTAATCCATTCTACTCACTATGCCTCTTGATTGGGGAGTTCAGTTCATTGGTATTTAAAGTTATTATTGAGAATGTATATTGCTTCCCATCATTTTGGTTTCTGGTGCATTCCTGTTCTAGGTTTGTATTTTCACAATTATACCTTCATTAAGTACTTTCTGTTGCTGCTTGGGTATAGAGTCATTCCTTTCTTCCAATCTCTGTATTGCTGCAAGTATTCTTGGAAGAGCTGGCTTTCTGAACATGAATTCATTCAGTCTATGTCATGAAAGATGTTCCTGTCTTCTTCAACTATAATACACTTTTTATGGGTAAAGTATCCTGGGTTGACATCTAAAGCCATCCAGAACTGGAAGTACTTTGGTCCAAGGTCTTCTGGCTTTCATTGTTTGCATTGAATAGTCAGCTGCAATTCTGATGGGTATTCCTTTATATGTGACTTGTTTTTCTTTTGCAGCTGTCAGTATTCTCTCCTTGTTCTGATCATCTAGTGTTTTTACTATGATATGGTGTGTGGAATTTCTTTTCTGGTCCTGTCTGTTTGGTGTTCTATGTGCTTCTTGTATTTGTATGGGTATGTCTTTCCTTAATTTGGGGAAATTTTCTTCTACAATCCTGTTGAAGATCTGTTTAGTAACGTTATCCTGAGATTCTTCTCCTTCCTCTATACCTATGATGCATGCATAGGTTCAGTCTTCTCATGGTGTTCCACAATTCCTTATTCTTCTTCCATTCCTGTGTTTGTAATTTTTTTTTCATCATCTTTGCTTGAGCAGTCCAGTTCTTCAATGTTGACTTCCTGTCTTGATATTCTATTTTCTACTTCATTCATTCAGATACCAAGGCTTTCTCCTATCCTTTTCAGATGGCTTTAGTGAGTATTCCACTTCCTTTTTCATTTCAGCCTGAGTTTTCTTCAGTATTTCTATATCTTTTGTGAATTCATTCCAACATTTATCATTATCTTCTTTTAGTTTATCCCTAACTTCTTTTAGTTCTTTGATTTGTTTGTGTGTTCTTTAAATTCCTTGAATTCTTTGATCATGGTTTATGATAGTTCTTTTAAGATCTGTGTCCTTGGTTACATCTAGGGGGTCCTCATTATAGGAGTATTCTACAAGACAGGTAGTATTTATCAGATACTTAATCTTTGGGTTTTTCTTTTTTTTAATTTTTATTTATTTTTGTATGTGTATGAATGTACTGTCTGCATGTAGGTTTGTGCACCCATGTCGTGCAATGCTGTGGAGGTCAGAAGAGGGTCTCGGATTCCCCTGGAACTGGAATTCTCCTGGAATTGGAGTTACAGATGGTTCTTAGCCACATGTGGGTGCTGGGGATCGAATCTGGGTCCTCTGCAAGAGCACTCGGTGCTCTTAACTGCTAGGCTATCTCTCCAGCCCAGTCTTTGTGTTTTTCATGTTATTATTTCTTTGTTGTGATTTTGGCATGTGGATTTATTTTTTGAATATTTTTAATGTTTTTTTAAATTTTATTTATTTATTTTTATGTGTATAAATGTACTGTCTCCATGTAGGTCTGTGCACCTGTGTCATGCAATGCTGCAGAGGTCAGAAGAGGGCATCAGATTCCCCTGGAACTGGAGCCAAAGACAGTTCTCAGCTGCCATGTGGGTGCTGGGGATCGAACCCAGATCCTCTGCAAGAGTAGTTGGTGCTTTTAACCACTAGGCCATCTCTCCAGGCCCCCGTGTATTTCTTTTGTTTGTGATTTTGATATGAAACTCAAGTGTTTCTTTGTTGAATTAAAGACTGACTTTGCTTCTATTCTTCAGGTGCCTTCGTTTTCTTTTTATTAGGTTCTCACTTCTGACTTTGTACTGGAGAGACCAGATACTTTTCACCCAGCTAGTCAGGAGGTTCTCCAGAGGCCAGAAACAGGTAACAATCAGGCAAGCTTGAACTCTGCACCACGAGGGTGTGTGCCTACCAGCTCTCACAGACTGGTTGCAAACATTTGAATTTGAGTAGAAGGGCAGTGAAGGTTAACCTGGAGCCAACGGAGTGGCCCCAGGTGTTTCCAAGGGAGTCTGGAACACTGCCACTGCCGCATAGTTAGGGACTCTCTCCAGTGAGCAGAGGTCAACCTCATATACTCACTGGGAGGCATAAACTCACATAATCACCATTCTGAGAGCGGTTCACCTACCAGCTCTCCAGGGCTGGTTGCTAATATTTGAATCTGGGTCCAGGGACAGGAAAACCTAGTCTGGAGCCAAGGGAGGTGTCCTAGGTGTTCCCTAACTAGTAGGTAAAGTCTGAAATATCACTGCTGCCGCACAGTTTCAAACTTTCACCACAGAGTGGAGGTCTGCCTCATTCACTCAGTGGGAGAATTGTACTCACAGAACACCAAGACACATGGGGTCCACCTACTTACTCTCCACTCTGGTTGCAAATGTCTGTATCTGGGTCCACAGACAAGGAAGCCTGGAGCAGAGTGAGAGGATCCAGGTGTTTCCTAGCAGGTGGGTCATGAACCTAGAATGTCACCCTCTGCTGCCTTTTGGCTCCAGCGCACAGGCCATCTGCTGCCACTGCTGCTGCTGCTACCTTCTGGCTCCACAGGGCAAGGGACATCTGCCCATATTGTTCTTTTTGAGACAAGGTCTCCCTGTAGCATGAGCTGTTCTGGAATTCATTGTGTAGACCAGGCCAGCCTTGAACTCAAGAGATCCACCTGCCTCTGCCTCCCCAGTGCTGGGACTAAAGGCATGTGCCACTACACCCAGCAAAAGTATATTGTTTGTGTTTAACTAAAGACAGATGTTAAAATCATTTAGGAACTATGTGTGAGGACCAAGAAACAAATGAAGAGACACTGGATTACAGGAAAGTAAATTCACAGAAAAGGGAAGAAACTGGAGAACAGAAAGGTTAAGGGCAATCAATGCTTTCTTCTCAGGCTCTTGAGGGAATACTCATGAAGGTCAAGCTTCAGTGTGCAGGAGGTGGGGGAAATCAGCCATGAGTGATTCATCAAGGGCTCAAGAAACCACACTGAGAACTTCCTTCCTTAGTTGCCTGAGAGGCAGAGAAAGAAATGGTCATGGCTAGAGCAGCAAAGAAGGACTGGAAGAGACTGCAGAGTGGAGTTTCTAAAATCCCAGTATTAACATGACCCATATTGAAAGGGGTGTGTGAATCGTTCCACTAATTGCAGCTGAGTTGAGCAAACATCTAACAGTTAACCAAATGAGTGCCAAGTGTGAGACCTTGTGATGTGTTGGGACCACAGCAGTGGGTAAGAAGCCTCCCAGCCTTCAAGAGCCAGAGGAGTCGACAGAAATGAGCTGGGAGTAGTCCCAGGAATCTTACAAGGAACCAATCAATACTGAGAGGATGGGGTTGGCAGTAGGGTGAGTGTGGGAAGGGAGGAACATTTGTGTCAATCCTGAGCAGTGAACAGGATTCAGGTGGAGGCCAATTTCAGGCCTTTGATCAAAGATTCGGTTTCCAGGCTGAATGAATCAGATTTGTGTACTGAGCATCTCCTGGGCTTCCCCTGTCTGAAGTAAGGCAATCATGTGGTGTTCTGCCTATGCCATGTAGAAGAGGACAATTTGGGGAAGGATCAGGTCAGAGGAGTGAAAGTCTCATGATCTCTAGGTAAATTTCTAAAGGGGAAGACAACATGAGTGTGTGGATTCTGTGACACCAGAAGTGAAACTGCTGACAGCGTTGCTCACACTTCAGGCCTCCAGCTGTGCATGGCCATCTCTATGACAAGGATCCAGAAGGTGCAGAACCTCTGAGACAGGATCCACATCCCTCCCACACAATTCTTCTCTGCAGGGTCACTCCCAGAGTTTTGCTTCCTTGTTCCTATTGCTGTCACCTGGGTCTGGGTCTGGGTCTGGGTATCTCAGGCCCACTGACCATGTCCATTGTTCACCTGGTCCCCTAGTCAAAATTCCCAGAACACGAATGCTTATGAACTAACTACCAAAAAAAAAACAACAACAACAAAAAAAAAAACAAATGAATCACTCAAAAGATGGAACAAAGACCTGAACAGAGACTTCACAGGGGAGGAATTAGAGATGACTGAGAAACATCTTAAAAAGTGTTCAATGTCACTAATAATTAGGGAAATGCAAATTAAAACCACTTTAAGATATCATCTCACTCTGATAAGACTGGCTAGGATCAAGAAAACAAATGATATCAAGTGCTGGAGAGGTTGTGGGGAAAGGGGAACACTCATCCACTGCTGGTAGGAATGTAAATTTGTACAGCCACTATGGAAAAAAGTGTGGAGAACCCTTGGAAGACTCAAAATGAGCTTGCCATTTGACCCAGTCATACCACTCCTGGGTATATACCTACAAGACTCATCTTACCACAGAGATACATGCACAGTTATATTTATTGCAGCTCTGTTCACAATAGCAAAAATCTGGAACCAACCCAAATGTCCCTCAAGTGGATAGAAAAATTTGGTACATGTACACAATGGAGTTCTATGCAGCAGTAAAAAAAAAAAAAACCACATCATGAACTTTGCAGGTAAATGGATGGAACTAGAGGATATTATGTTAAGTGAAGTAACACAGTCCCAGAAAAACAAATGACAAATGGTATCCCTCATCTGTGGATGCTAGCACCAATAACCCAGTTGTAAATATTTCTTGTGGGGAGTGATGCATATTGGAAAGAACACCAACAACACCAACAACAGAAAAGACTGCATCAAAGAACTAACTGAAATGGTGAATCTGGTGGGGTGGGAGGGTTGGGAGGGGGACACGGGTCTATATTCGATTAATGTATATTTAATTGATGTGAGTTTAACAAGTATCCAAATTTGCCCAAACTTTATCTACAAATTATATGGTATTTTAGGACTTAGTAAAAGTAAGAATGTCTATATTAAACAACATTGGTTAAAAGGTTTTAATTAAAATGGTAATACATTTAAGCTAACTGGAAATATAAATTGTTGTCCACATTTGTTTTACTTAAAATTTGTATGATAACAACTTTGGGATTAATGTATACAAATGTTCTCTATAATTTTTGTGTTGTACAGTATCATCTTGTAACATTTTCTTTTACCCATAGGATAATTTAACTTAATTAAGTTTGCTTCCCAAATTAACAACATACAGTCATTCAAAACAGCTTGGGTAAATTTAATGAAATTTACACCTTGATTCCTGCTTATAGGTTATGTGTACTACAACTGCCTTTTTGAGATTCTTGGGTCAAAAAATAAAAACCTAAAATAAAATAAAGGGGGGATACAGTTATATATTTAACCTTTTTGTCAAATTTTTCAGCTTAAATCTTAAAACTAACTATGGGAAAAGATTTGCATGTTCTCACAGGTCAGAACGTCACCAACTTAATGGCTGAGAAAGTAAAGATACAGCTTCGCATTGTGCAGGATGTACCAAGAAATACCAGCAGAGAAATTGGCCCATCTAAACATCAAAAGGGAAAAAAATCCTCAGACTGCTACAGGCATCAAACATCTCTGTGGATCCTATTTGTAACAACTGTTTATAATAAGTCCTAATGAACTTTACCTTCCAGGTGCTGCAAAGTTTTAATATGAGAGATTTTCTTACCTCCTTTTCATAGAACAAAGAAAAACATGATGGTAATGAAGTCATTCTCTAACTGTAAATTAGAGCTGACTGTTATAGAGGTAATATCTTATAAAACCAGTATAACTGCTTTCTTTAATTGACTAATAGAAGTAGGAACTGTGAAAAGGATTATTCTCTATTCAGAGCCAAATATAATACTAAAGTCTTTTTAAGTTGTGCAATTAAGCAAAATATATTAATACAGGAGAGCTCTAATATCAGCAATGGATTATTCTGCCAAGGAGATGTTGGCCAGGGGATCCAAACCCCCCCAAAAGTAAAGGCTTCTTCCCTGGTAAACTGGGATACCTGCAAGAAGAGAGGTGGTAAGTCCCTGCTTTCGAAGACCTGATGTAAGCATGGGAAAGATGTATTGAGACCACACTTGCAAGTGTACAGTTGGTCTCTGGAATGCCAGAGAGTGTTACAAAAGGCCACTAAACCAATAAAGCAAATATTGGTCTCCTTGAGTCAAGCAAGACTCCTCCGTCAGCATCAGCTACACCTTACCTGCCTGGAAATACTGTGCAGCAGTGGCAGCCATATGTCTGTATATCCCAAATATAATTGGCTATTAGCTCTCTCCTTGGAGGAATAACTCACAGCTGATGCCACAAGCTTACATCCTCTAGTGGTTAGGAGATGTTATAAGCCACAGTAAGACCTTGTCATCTTTTACAGAAAAACTATAGTTCATGGATTAGCATACCATACAAACATCTTTGTCTATACCAGTGTAACCTACCATAATAATTAGTACTGTTTAAATACATGCATATCTAATTGCTTGTGCTTCATTAGTAGGATCGAAAGGTTATTCCTGGATAAACTGTCAACCCATGAAAGGAAATAGCCTGAACTGATCAGAGTCCAAAATGACATCTCCAGAGAAAGTAGACTGTTTTGCTTCTCCACCCACTTGTGCTCCTTTTCTAAGCCTAGGGAACAATCTGCAGAAGAGAGGGCATGGTATAATGTAAGGGCTGCGATTGGGGTGAATGGTGAAAGTACAGCACTATAGACTGGACTCTTATTTGATCAACATGATTGTACATACCTCCAGCTGGATGGTGGGAGCCTTGGGCTGTGTGGGTTTGGGCATAGCTGCTTGCAAATTGGTTTTACATGAAGGATGCTTGTATTCACTACTTATTACTTATTGTTTAAAAAAATAAAAAAAGAAATAACTACCATACATCTGCCCAGAGGCATGGCACCCTTTGTCCATCCCCTGTAGTTCCCTGTAATTCCAGCTGGTCTGGAACTGGTTATGTAAGCCAGGCTGGCCTCAAACTCAGAAATCTACTTGCCTCTGCTTCCTAAGTTCTGGGATTAAAGGTATGCCCTACCACACCTGGCTCCACCCCATACACTTTTCTTTGTGGGGTGAAGAAGTACTGTAGATAGTTTGTAGCCTAAGCTAGTCCTGAAGTCACTATGTAGCCCAGGCTGGCTTCAAACTCATCAATCCCCTGACTTAGCCAGCCTTCTAAGATTACAGGTATACACTGTTAAACCTGGCCCATTGCCTTTTGATGAGAGCCTAGATCCCACAGTGGGTCACTTCAAAACCATTTCTCTCACCCTAATGACAAGTACCTTTCCAAGCTGTCTTCTAAGGTGCAGCTCAGAGTCATTCATTCTCCATGAATGCTTTCTAAGCTCTCAACAGCAAGCAACATCCTCTGGGAACCACTCTAGTCTGTTCACAGCTGAATGCACTGTTCTCATTGGTGTCTGCATCAAGGAGCAAGCTTTACCTTGAAATACTCATGAGCTTAGTTACCCAAAGAGCTGAGGAATCTTTAGGAAAAAGATTAAACTTAGAGGTGTCAGGCTTTAGTGGACAGTTGGAGGGCAGGGTTCTATAACTGGCTTGCTTTCTTTTCTAGATCTTGAGCTCTTTGCAAACAAAGAACATGAATGGCTTACCTCAGGGAGCATGAGTTCTCCAGCAGAGCATCTGGTGTCACTGGACACTCGGTAAACATTCATGAGATAAAAGCATATTTTTTGGCCTGGTCTCCATAGTAACAACAACAAAGCACATTTTCAGAGTTGAAGAAATGGCTCAAAGTTTAGTGGCAACCACTGTTCTTGCAGATGACCCAAGGTTGTTTCCCAGCACCCACATCAGGCAGTTCATAAATGCCTGTAACTATACCTGTAGGGAGAGCCAGCACTTCTGGCCTCCCCTAGCACCTGCAGTCATGTGCACATACCCACAAGCAGAGACACGCATACATAATTAAAAATAATAAAAATAAAAATTGTTTTTAAAAGCATACTTACTGTCCTCTCCTAGGAGCAAATATGTCTATCAGACTTTATTGCTGAAAATATAACTTAACCCCACAGATTTTCTTTTCCTATATATGGACCTCTGACATGGAGTTATATGAGGACCACAAATCCATATCATGATAAATAACTCTGTAGACTACATAAAAATGTTTTATGCATATATGGAATCTTTTCAAATATATAAAAAACTATTGTGGATTTAAAAAACCCATAAATTTTCCTAAAAGCCTATTGAAATTCAAATGTACATTTCCCTTGTACAGGCCATTAGGTAATAAAAACAGAAATTCTACTATATAAAATCTGATTCTTTACAAAAAGCAGGGTGGGAAGAGACCAGAGAGAGTTAAATGCACTGGCTGCCCTTGCAGAGGACCTGGATTTGGTGCCCCCAGGGATTCAACACTTTCTTTTGGCCTCAGTGGGTATTGCACACACATGGTACACTTAAATGTATTCAGGCAAAACATTCATACATATAAAATAAAAATAAATATTTTTTAATGTTAAAGGAAGTCTTATCCTATGCAACCACTGCTTTATACCTATGTGTGTAATAACAGCTGTGTTCTGGTGACTCTGAAGGTTACCACATCCAGGAAAGGTTGTGTCCTGGTGACTCTGAAGGTTACCACATCCAGGAAAGGTTGACACTCCACTTACAGTGTACAATCTGCTTTTGTTGGTTACCTCATAAGCTCTCAAAGCTTAATAAGAAACTGTAAAATCTCTCCACACTGACAGGGGCCTTATATCATGAACTATACATGAAAGAGGCACAATAAATATATAATCTTATTTCAGAAGAAAAGGAAAAAAACAACACAGGAGTATTATGGTATTTCCAAGTTCTACCCAGCACATAACTGTAACCCTAAAAGAAGGGAGAGAGAAAACAAGTAGGGAACGAGGACACAGCCAAGACCTGAAGAATAGGTGGAGTACCAGATATCAACACTTATTACAACACTACAATAACTACAACAAATTAAAAAAGAGACCAACGGAGAAGGCTGGGGATGTAACCTGATGGTAGAAAACTTGTCTAGCATACACAAGGCCATGGTTCCATCCTCAGTACAAACAAACAAACAGAAACAAACAAAAAACAAAAACAAAAAACCCAATGGAACAGAAGTTCTAGAAATATACCTACAGATATGGGGACATGTGGAGCCCAATATTCCATTTGGCTGAAGCAATAAGGGAGCAGGCTTTTGCCCCAATAACCTGTAAAGACCAGGGAGTCAGGATTGCCTCTGCTTGCTGATGGGCAATCGACTCCCACCCCCTTGGGTAGAAGGTGTCACATTCCTGCCATTTCTAAAGAGCACATCTTGGTTTCAGGGACCAACTGGAGTCTTTGCCAGCTAGCATAAATAAGGCTTTTATAGAAAGTGCACTGTGAATTTCCTGTGCACCCCCCACCCCCGTTCTAGCCAAAAGCCCACCAACTGCTACTATATAAGACCCTAATCTCCTGCAAATGAACGAGTATTTGGTCTCTTGGGGCCAACTTCCAGGTCTTCTTTGACCTGTCAAGTTTACCTGCACTCTGAGTCCTTTCTTCTCCCTGCCCCCCCAACCACTGGGCCTGTGGCCAGTGGGCAACCAAAATGGGTTTATGCTCCCCAGGAGGGGAGGCCAGTGACTCATGTACTCAGAAAACCCAGAAACCCCACTGGCCCACAAGGACATTTGGCTATGACAAAGGGGATGTTAAATTTTAATGTGTAAGGGTTAAAATAACATGTCAGTAAGTAGTGATCAGTCAACTGGACATCAAATGGACCCTTGCTTCATGCTACCTACCAAAGCTCAATACAGGCTGACACACTATAAACTATAAAACATCTGGAAGGTTACCATAGGAGAAGAAGATTCCTTAAAACATGACACAGAAAACACTAGCCACAGGAAAAGAGCAACCAATCACCACAACAAAATTTGAAACTGTTCATCAAAAGACACCACTTACAGGAAAAAGAGAATTTATATGGGGGGAATAGTATGTAAAACCAGCAGAAGATTTTAACCTTATTTAAAGAAATTCTATAAATTAATAAGAAAAAACACACAAGAAAATGGAGAAATGGCCAAAAGACAAGAATAACCATTTCACAGTAGAAAACTATCCACATGGGCTGGAAAGATGGCTCCATGATTAAAAGCACCTGCTGTACAATCCTGAGGCTGGAACTTGGATTCCAGCACCCATGAAATGAGATGGGTGTCCCACCCACTTAAACCCCAACTTGGAAGGGGGTGTGGTTTTCTAGGGCTCAGTAGTTTCAAACAGCCTAGCCAAGAAAACAGAAGCCTCAGGATCAAATAAGGACCCTGCCTCAAAGTAACAGGAGAATGACAGAGGAGGACGCCAACACCTGCTTCTGGCCTCTATGTACTTGAAGAGCACACGCCCATCCTCCCCCACATGCATGCACACACGTGTACACACACACACACACACACACACACACACAAAACAAATCTTAATTGAAAAAAAAGAAAATATTCACATAGTGAAAAAAAAAGCAAAGCCAAAAACCAAACAGAAACAAAAGAAAAAATATTCGACCTTAGTATTCATCAAGGAAATTAAAACTACAGCCATAATTAAATGCTGCTACACACATCTAAATGGCAAAAATTAGAGGTGGGGGGGAAGCTCTGGTAACTACTGAGGAAGAATGCTCAACCACTGCTGACAGGAATGCAAACTGGTATAATCACTTAGAAAAACAATTTGGCTGAGCCCAGGCTAGTCCTCCCTGCAAGAGCAAATCAAATCATTTACAACTATTTTAAACCACTGTTTTAGGGATATATAAGCCGGGCATGATGACACATACTTTTAATCCCAGCACTTGGCAGGCAGAGGCAGGTGGATCTCTGTGAGTTCAAGGCCAGCCTGGTCTACAGCTGGGATGAAAGGGAGACCCTGTCTCAAAAATACCAAAAAAAAAAAAAAAAGGAATAGGTGTTACATTGCACTAGGTAACCAGAATATATGTTCACATAGTTAAGAGGGGGGGAGTAGAATATATTCATCAAGACATCATGGCATTCACCTGTAATCCTAGCACTCAGGTGGGGAAACAGGAGGATTGCAAGTTCCAGGCCAGCCTCAGTGACAATAGTGAAATACTGTCTTCAACAACAAAAACACAAAAAAGTCAGGTAGATGAAAAGAGAATATATTCATTTTATAAATCCACTTTTAAATGTCTAAGGGAGGAAAAATAATTAGCTGTTTATAAAATCCTTCTAAGAACCATTGTTTACTGCTAGATACTCTATGAAAATAGAACAAGATTATTTGTAAGTTGAACTTTAAAATATAAGGAAAACAGGTTTTTAAAGTTCTATTTCTATAAATTGAAACTTATATGAGAACAAAAAATAACTTGGAATAAAAACTATTGTATTATGGGTGCTGGAGAGATGGCTCAGAGGTTAAGAGCACTGGCTGCTTTTGCAGAGGACCCAGGTTCAAGTCCCAGCACCCACATGGCAGCTAACAACCATCTATAACTCTAGTTCCAAGGGATCTGATGCGTTCTTCTGACCTCTGCAGGAACTGTATGACATGGGTACACTTACATACTTGCAGGCAAAACACTCATACACATAAAATCTAAAAATAATGAATAAGATATGTTATTTGTATTGGATCCTTTTAGACAATTTAAAGAAACAACATAGGGAAAGGAGCTGAGGGATTTATGGAGTGCTTGCTAGGTGCCATGTCATGTGATAGGTGATTCACCTAAATCATAAATCAACTCACTGGATCCTCGCAATAAATTTGTGGCGTAGGTTAGAGTCCCACTTGACAGATAAGGCTCAGAGGCTTGGCAACCTGCTAAGGTTCTACAACCCAGAAAGGATGAAGTCAGGCCTGGGGGCTCTGGACCCTTCTGTGAGTCTCGTGCAGGTCAGTTGCTCCACATCACCCCTGCACAACTGTAATGCTGGCATGTAGTGTCCATATCCACCTTTGCAGGAGCTTCCTGCTGGGTGAGAAAAGGGATGTGCATGTGTGAGCCATCCAGGGAGCATGGAAAAAGCCATCCTACTGCAGTGATCCTTAAAGCTCTGGAGTGTGAATTAGAGCCAAAGGGGCCTGTCCCCCAGACATAACTTGAGAGGAGTTCTGAGCAAGAGTTCTAGAATCTGTGGAAAGAAAAAGAGGATTTTAGTACCTGGCTCCAGATGGTTTGCCTGATTTCACAGGATTTGTCTCATGTTCTCATTTTCTCTACAATCCCAATTTTAACTGTGCTTAATGCCTAACAGTAGGGGTAGAGATACCTTTGAATCCTTCCATTCTGGAATATTATTGGGTGACTCAGTTCTGAAAGCATCTAGTCCTACCCTCTCATATGTGGATTAGGGGACCAAGATATCCACTTCTTATGGAGGGTCTACAGAAAGAACCCTACTTTCTAACAACTCTAATGGATGAGCTAAGGGGGGAAAACTCTACATTGAAATGTGACTGGCTTTGTAAGACTTGTCTTTTATTTCCACAAAGAGAGGGTACGGAGACAAGACCTGTAGAGCAGAAGTATGAGCTGAGAGCTGTGGGTTGCAGCGAGGGAATGCTGTCCCACAGCTGCCCCACGGCTGCCCCATGGCTGCCCCCACACAGAGAGCCTCTTGCCAGCAGAACAGCTGCAGCCAGAGACCCTAGAGCCTGATATCCCACTTCTAAGAGCAATGTGTCTGTCCAGGAGTCTTTCCAGTGGTTCCGTGACAAAAAAATGCTCCTTACTTGAACTGACAGCCACTTGTTTTTCTTTGAGGGAGGAGCCTGAATGCACTATGACAGATCTGTCTCTGGCTAAAGGAGAACACCCTGTGGTACAGCCATCACCTGGCTCTTCTGATGCTAAGACATGTTCTCTCCAGGCTTCCACCCAGGAGGCTCCTGATGTGAGAGGATTCTGCCAGCTGCCAGACTGGAAGAAATCAGTAGGAGAAGCTGTATCTCTGATGAGAGAAGGGGAGGAGGAAAGAGAAAGAGGGAAGAGGAAGAGGAAGAAGGAAGAAGTGGAGAAGGAAAAGAAGAAGAGGAAGAGGAGGAAGAGGAAGGAGGACAAGGAAGAGAAGAGGAAGAAGAGGAGGTGGAGGAGGAGGAAGAGAAGAAGAAGAAGAAGGAGGAGGAGGAGGAGGAGGAAGAGGAGAAGAAGAAGAAGAAGAAGAAGAAGAAGAAGAAGAAGAAGAAGAAGAGGAGGAGGAGGAGGAAGAAGAAGAGGAGGAGGAGGACAAGGATGAGGACAAGGACAAGGATGAGGAGGAAGGAGGAGGAGGAGGAGAAGAAGAAGAAGAAGAAGAAGAAGAAGAAGAAGAAGAAGAAGAAGAGGAGGAGGAGGAAGAAGAAGAGGAGGAGGAGGACAAGGATGAGGAGAACGAGGAGGACAAGGAAGAGGACAAGGACAAGGATGAGGAGGAAGGAGGAGGAGGAGGAGGAGGAGGAGGAGGAGGAGGAGGGTAAGGGAGAATGGAGAGACAGAACAAAACCCAGCTAAACAATTCTAGACACAACAGAATTTTAAGCTGTATTACATATTCAACTAGTGCTTTCCACCTTCCACATAGCCATTATACACATTGCCTCAATTATCCCCACAGAAACCCATAAGGTAGACAGAGGCCACAGGTCCTGTTCTCCTGATGGTGGCGAAAGGCAGACCAGACTCCAGATCTTACAGCACAGAAGCAGAGCATGGCAGAATTAGAGATCACCATAACAGGAAAAACTTAAGGCATTCCTTCCCAGAGCCTGAGTCACTTTGTAAAATGACTAGATTCCTTGGGGCCCTCGCCTAGCTCTTCATATAATGAGTAATTCGATACCTGATGAGCAATCTGTTATTCATACCGCACTGAAATTCTTTTAACTTTCATCCTTAACTTCAATTTCCCCCCACGAAAATGATTCCTAATTGTCTTAGGACCCTTCCCTGAACCACTATTTGCTTCTAGATTGTCACTCATTTGTTTATTCTTTTATTATTTAAATAACACAGAGAAAGGAAAGAGCACATAGCTTTTATTTTCAATTCCAGAATGTTCAGAACAGGGCAAAAACATAATAAAAGTTGGTCAAACTTTAGACAGCTTCTGCATGACCGACTGCTTTCCTTACTTACTCTGAAAGTCACAACTTTTGCCTTCCCGTGTTGGAGGGGGCTGTGAAGACGGCAGCCCCACAGCTCGCTTGGGGAATGAAGCTCACTGAGGCGGGTGGTTTACAAAACATCATGGAGTTGCTCAGCAGCTGGGCCAGACATGAAGTGTCTGTCTTATTTATCATGCTCCCTGTCCCCTTGAGTTTGGAAAACATTCTCAAAGTTGGGACTTTTCAGGCCTTCACTTGAATGCTTTATTGTCTGAGAACTAGATACTGACCATAGAGGAGTGAGAATTTAAAAATTAGCAAAATGGAGCAATAAGGCTGTTTAGGGAGAAGAAGACAGGGTGAAGTCAAAGTGGGGGAAAGGGAAAGAAAGGAACAGGATGGCTAAAACATTCAGCCACAAAATGGGAAAAGGTGGTGACAGGAGAGGAAGAGAGACACACCAAGCCACGCACTGAAGCACCAGCACACAACCGGAGTCAGCACGGACAGGAAGACCGTGGACAGAAGCAGCAGAGAGCTCTGTGAGCGGAGGAGGGGGGACACCCACAGGTCACACTGGTCAGCATGAAGGGCCTGGAGCTGGAAGGTGACAGCGGTGCCCTGGGCCAGGAAGGGCAGTGAGGATGTTGTGAATGGGGAAGTTAGCACAGGTCTCAGAGCCTGGAGATTTCCCCTGTGGGAGACGACAAACTCTGTATCTCTAAAGCTAAATGTCTGTCCCCTTAGCGTCACCTGGCTCGCTTCCTTCATCAGTTACATGACTTGCCTTGAAATATACACTCACCCATCCACTTCTTGCACTGAAGAGGCCTTCCTCACTGGGTGAATTTCTCAAGAAATTTTTTGGTGCTTCTCAAAGAATGGAGGGTCTCTTCAATTGCACTCTTGTTACTTATAAAAGAAAATGCCTTCCACATTAAGGACAGTGGGATTTTCCTTAGGAAAAGCCAGGCCTCTACCATAGCTAGGTAGAGCCCGGAGGAAAATGTCACAGTGTTGTGAGAACAATCAGGGGGAACGTGAAAGCCTTTTCCCAGAACTGCTGAGCAATACCTTTCTGGTACACAACTCATGGGAGGGAAATCTTGTAACCATTCTGAGGCCACTGGGGCCAGGCCAGCCCAGTCCACTGCCTACACTTTGGGTTTGCCAACAATACCTGTTAGCCTGTAATCACCATCCTCCTTGAAACAGGTAACTTAATACAGGCTTAGTAGCAGCTGCATTCCTGAACTATCTATATGTCAGGAAGACAGTCAATGGGAAACAGACACATGCTAAAATTCTTTTCCCTTTAAAATACATGCCAGAGGGCTGGAGAGATGGCCTAGCAGTTAAGAGCACCAACTGCTCTTGCAGAGGACCTGGGTTCAATCCCCAGCACCCACATGGTGGCTGAGAACCATCTTTAACTCCAGTTCCAAGGGAATCAGACACCCTCTTCTGACCCCCAAGGCATTGCATGACACGGGTGCACAAATCAACCTGAAGACAGTACATTCATACACATAAAAAATAAATAAAATAAAATAAAACGGTTTATAGATGTTATTGCGTCTCAAACAAACAAAAAAAAAAACATTCCAGAGCCAGACATGGTGGTGCATGCCTTTAATCCTAGCACTTGGGAGGCAGAGGCAGCGGGACCTTTGTGAGTTCAAGGCCAGCCTGGTCTACATAGCGAGTCCCAGGACAGCTGGAACTACTGGGAGACCCTGTATGAAAAAGACCAAACAATAATAATAAAATAAAATACGTGCCAGAGACAAAATTCTCCTTAACACCGGCAGTGGTCTTAGTTATCAGCAAAATCTAGGGGAAAAAAGATAGCAGCCCACCTGCCTGCTCAAAATGCCAATGAGCCCACTGTCAGGATGCAGTCACAGCTAATCAGGGTTTAGACATTCCTTTGTGCTATCCATGCACCTGACCTGCGCTGCAAGGTTGGGTTACTGTCCCTGCTGTGAGTCCTCAAAATGGAGCTCTATAAAGCAGTGCTTTTGCCTTCCAGCTGAGCAAGGCCAGCTCTGACAGGAACAGGCAGCATTCACCTCTGCGTACTTACGTGGGCTCCTGGGCCGGTGCTGTGCCCATGTTAGTTCTGCCCTCACCTCAAGTACTCCCCATCACTCCTATAATCCATAAATGACTCTGATCCTGACACCTCCTCAAAATCCTCCAGCACCAGACTGGTAGAGTCCTCACCCAGGACGCTGCTTTCAGGCCTGGACAACCTGGCCTGGGGCAGAGGTGCAGAGAAGTTGGTGACAGCTGGAGGGGTCAAACAAGGGGATGTAGGCAAGATAGTAATGGGCCTGGCCCGAGCAGGGGACACAGCTGCCTCGAAGACGTCTTCATCATCCTTCTCAGACTCTGGCCCTCCATCTGAGGCTGAAGGACCCAGGACATGATAGAGGCTGGGGAGACGGATGTCAAAGCGCAGCCCAAACTTAGCAAAGAGCTTGTCATTGAGGGTGTAGAGCTTCTCTGAGATGTCATAGCCCAGCATGGCTGAGAAGAGGCAAGAGACATATTGCTCTCTGTTCAGGAGAAGGTGGAGATTTTTCCGGGGCCAGGAGATGTAGCTGCATTCAGTCTCGGCAGTGAGAGTGACCTGAGGGGACCAGGAGCAGAGAGGGAAGGTTTAAACTAGATATGTGTCCGTGCTGAGTGCAGAAAAACGTCTGGCTATTTTTATTTTGGTCACTCTCCATGGCCTTGCCTGGAGGAAGTCCAGGGACAGACTTCCGTGCACTGAGATGCGGATGTCCTGTGTCAGGGCCCGGGGTCAGCCCCTGGCTCACTTGCTCACTACCTCTTGGAGCCTCAGCTCCATACTCCATGGTTCCACGGCTGATATCAGCAGTGACTACACAAGATTCTAAGCCTGGGGCTAGAGACATGGCACAAAAGTTAAGAGCACTGGCTGTTCTTGCTGAGGACCTGGGCTCTGTTCTGAGCACCCACATGGCAGTTCATAATCATCTATAACTCCAGTTTCAGGGGATCTGGTGCCCTCTTCTGGCCTCCATAGGCACTGCACCCATGTGGTGTACTTACATACATGTAGGCAAAATGCTTATACACATAAAAATATAAATAATTTTTAGAAAAGATTATAACTCTAATGATAAGAAGGGGAGGCTTCCTAGTGTGCCAAAGACAGGTCAAACTAATTATTATCCATTTTAAGAGTAAAGAAGCAAAACTGAGGGGCTGGAGAGATGGCTCAGTGGTTAAGACACTGGTTGCACTTGCAGAAGACCCAGGTTCGAATCCTAGCACCCATATGGTGGCCAACAGCTGTCCATAACTCCAGTTCCAGAGGATCTGACACCCTCTCCGTGGGCACTGCACAACAAGGGTGCACTTAGGTACATGCAGGCAATATACTCACAGACATAAAGTTTAAAAAATAAATAATTTTTTTTAAAAAGAAGGAAAAACCAGGCTTGGTGGCCCAGGCATGTAATCCCAGCTACTTGGGCTGAGGTAGAAGGATGCCAAGTTCAAGGTCAGCTTGGACTGCAGAGTGAGTTCAACTTAGATGGGAAAATAAAGGTCTCAGATATAGCTTACTAGTAGAGAGATGGAGCATTTACATAGTGTGCATAAAGCCCTAGGTTGAGTCTCCAACATAGCAAAAAAGCCAATCAAACAAACAACAAATCAAATGGGACCATACCATTCTTCGAGGCACAGCCACTGAAAGTGTTGGAAAAACCTTAGAAAAAAGGCTTCAGATTAAGTACGTCAAGCTGTAGCAGATCCACAGAGCCTGGGATCCAGGTCCCTAAAGCTGCTCCTAACTTAGTTACAAAGCTAAAAGGTTTCAAGACCAAAGGCAGAATAAAGGCACAAGAAATCAAAACAGAACAAAACCTCAACTCACAAGCAGAGCATCAGAGGTCCCAGTCTCCCTTTACTTATACACCTAGGAATTCCTAAGCACTTACTGTGTTCAGGATGCAACTAAATTAACTTTCAGGATGAATAAGCAACATGTTCTTGGCATATAGTAGGTGCTCCATAAATCCTTGTTAAAATGATGAGCTGGGCATGGTGGCTCAGGCCTTTTAAGCCCAGCACTCAGGAGGAAGAGTGCCTCTCCTCCATAACACTTTGGCTGGCAGGGTGTACATGTATTTGTGAGTGATGAGAGTGGAGGTGGTGAAGAAGACGAGTGCAGCTAGCATCCACCAAGAGGCCACTGTGTGCTGGGTGCTGTGCTGAGTACTTTATATGGATTACAAGTGCAGCTAGCATCCACTGAGAGGCCACTGTGTGCTGGGTGCTGTGCTGAGTACTTTATGTGGATTACGAGTGCAGCTAGCATCGGCTGAGAGGCCACTGTGTGCTAGGTGCTGTGCTGAGTACTTTATGTGGATTACAAGTGCAGCTAGTATCCACTGATAGGCCAGTGTGTGCTGGGTGCTGTGCCGAGTACTTTATATAGATTATGAAAGACAGAGGTAGATTTCAAATCATTGTTAGAGATTATACACATCCCCTAAATTCATGCCATTTGGGACTGGAGGTATGGCTCAGTGGTTAAGGGTATATACTGCTCTGGCAGAGCACTCAAGTTCAGTTCCTAGAATTCATGTGGGGTGGCTCACAACTACCTGTAACTTCAAATCTGAGATCCAACATCTCTTGGCAGGCACTCACAGTTCAGTGCATATGCACACACACATACACACATACACACACACACACACACACACTATTTTAAAAGACATGCCTTTGGAGATAAATTCTTGCCTACTTCATCTCACGTCTCTTGTCCCCTCTTCCTTGTGTCTGCTGTGCTCACCAGCTTCCTCACCTCCCCTAATTGTCAGCAGGGCCCTAAACTAGCTGTCCAGGCTAGAAGCTGGTCACTGTTTTGCTTTAGCCCCTCACCAGCTATGTGAAGCTGGTCACTGTTTTGCTTTAGCCCTTCACCAGCTATGTGACACTGGACAGACTGCTGAGGCCGGGCGTGCTGCTTCCTGAGAGAGAATTCTGAAGAAAGCGCTCACAGCCTGCCTGTCCCCAACCATGAAGCAGGTAGCTGTCACACAGCCTGTACCTTGGATGTCCTCACCAACCATCCCCAAATGGGAAATCAGTGCCCAGCATGGACAGGCATGCTTGAGGAAGAACTGACCTGGATGAAAACAAAGTCCTTAGGGCCAAACACGAAGGACATGGTTTTTCCCCTGTGCAGGTGGCTATTGCTTCTTGTTTAAAAAAAAAAAATTGAAATATGAAAATGACTTTACGTACCTCACTTTCATGTTAATTAACATGAAATTAACTTCATTAACAAATTAACTTCATTAATTTGTTCCTCTGTTTAGCAAAACTCCACAAAAATCCCTGTGTGTACTTAGCTGTCTCCTCTCTTCTCACAGTCTCTCAGATATGGCTGTGCAACATAAGCATTGTTCCTGTCAGTCGAGGTACCTAGGGACCTTGGTTGCTGATGCCATGGTCAGGTGTACTTGTTAGTTTGCCTCTCTGACACACTGCCATGTTCCCAGGATACCATATAGTCCTGGGGCAACCTTCTGATTTCTCTTTTTTCAGGTACATGTTTCATTTTTTTCATCTCCAAATTCTTAACACAAAAGGTTCCACTCTTGACCCCCTTCCTCTGTCCACACTCACTTACCAGGTCATCTTACCCCATCCAATGGCTTTTAGTGTCATCTGCATACAATCCATTCCCAAAATTCTGCTTCAAGCCCAGACCTCACTCCTGAATTCCAGACTTGAATCCCCAACACCCTGTGCAGCCTGTCTCCACAAGACTGCCCAAATGAACTTCCATTCCCGTCAGGCCAACTCCACCTGCAGCCTCCCTCATCTCCTGGCTAGCCATTCCATCTCCAGTTGCTCAGGCCAGAAGCCTCCATCTCCCTCTCATTAAGCCCACTTTGTTAGGAAAGCCTTCAGACTCCATATAGAAAATATATGATCTGGCCCTTAGGTACTCCAGCTCCTGACACCTCTGCAACTTCCTCTTCTGCTAGTTTTCCCCTCCCTCTCTCTATTCCCATGCTCTCTTTTTTGTGCCTCAAATGTGCTAGCCCTTGCTCTGTCCTCTGCTCACACTGTCACCTCTCTCAAGCTGTCACCCACTTAACAAGAACTCCCATGAGCACTTTAAAACTGCAATCTTACATTGTGTTCGCTATTGTCTTTAAAATGAGTTATTATTGTCTAACATATTTACCTATTCATCATGTCTGAGATTTGTCTCTCCAATAAAACGTACATTGCATAACTTTGTGAGGGCAGGATCTGTGTTGTTCATTCAGGTATTCCAAGCTTTTTAATAGTGCCTGGCATATAGCACATTCTCCATAACTATCTCTGAAGACGACAAAAGAACCAAGTGAAAACTAAGAATCTTATATGTTGCCAAACAGCTTAGTGTCATTTTCTCATGTGCTTTATAAAATCCTTCCCCAAAGGTGCTCTTGAAATCTACTCTGTGTGTATATGTATGTGTGTGTGTGTGCACATATGTATGTGGGTGCACTCACCTGTGCATGTGACTGTGGAGGCCAGAGGCTGACTTTGGGTACCTTCTTCTACTGTTCACAACCTTATTCCTTTAGGCTGAACCTAGACTGAACCTTGCCATCTCAGCTAAACTGGCTGGCCAGCAACCCCCACCTCATCCACCTGTCTTTGCCTCCTTCAGTGTTGGGGTTACAGGTATGTTCCACCATGCCCTACTTTTATGTGGGTCCTGGGGGATCTGAATTCAGGTCCTCCTGCTTGCATAGCAAGCACTTACCTACTGCACCATCTCCTCAGTCCCTAGAAATCCACTTTTCAATTGGTTGCCACATGTACACAAGACTGTAATAAAGTTTTGACAAGTATTGAGCTTTTTATCTAGCACTCACCTCATAGGTTGGCCGATAGGACTAAATGAGAACACATGTAAATAGGACTTGGATCCAGTAAAACTATGATGAATTCTGCAGGAGGCACCTGCGCTGCGCTCTAGGTGACTAATGAGAGGTGTCACAGTACCAACAGTCTGCAGATCCCAGCATAACTGAATTGTTGAGAGGCATGATGAGATATTTATTTGTGTTAAGCATGATGTGAATAATGATTTAGGCAGTCACCAGGATTGCGTTTTCCATCAACAAAGTCTATGTAATTGCAAAAGGCAAGGTCACGATAAACTATAACTGAACAACATTGGCATTTGCAAAGAGGAAATGAGACTTTACACAGCCAACAGCAAGCGTGTGGATCTCATTGGCTTCTAAAAGAGCCCCATACTAAAAATATCAAAGAGAGGAATACAAGCATACTTATATTCCAGGCCGAGAGGCCATCTGGGGTTATAGCCCTTCCTTTGGATTGCAACTTGGATAAGCATAGCCCACCTGCTCTTTCCTGTCAGTGTCACAGCTTGGTCTGCTGGACATTCTCCTGGCCTGAAGGAGTTCCCAGAGGATGCCTCTGGGTTAGTCACAAAGGGTGGTGATGGGGCACGGTGGAAATGTGATTGGACGGGGGCCAGAGACTGTTTCTCAGCATATATCACCACAGAGCTGAGCGGCAGGGTTAGGAAGAAACACTCCAGCCAGTGACACTGCCTGGCATGTATCTGGTCCAGGGTTGGTTCATACGCTGGATAGAGGAGTTCCTGGTAGAAGTGGGAGGAGACATGTAGCCCCAGTAGCAGCAAGCTATCTGGCAGAGGAGTCCCCAAGAGAAATGAGTGGACCATTGTTCTGGTAGTCCTTCCATTTCTAAAGAAGAGCATAAAGAGCAGCTCCAGATTTCCTATAGGCTTTGCTACTTCTTGGCTGAGTGCGTGATGTTTTGGGAACCTAAGATTCCTGGTCTGTTAAACAGAGCAAAAATAATATCCAACCCAGGTTGTGTAAATCAGTGAGGCAATACAATATGCAGTGCTTGCCATATGCTAGTCATTCAGTAATCCAGAACTGCAAGTGTGGAGGACTAGTAGAGAGGGGGTAGAGAGGAGGCAGAGGCCAGGGAACAGGAGCTGAGCACCCAGGCTCCCCCTGGGCTCATGGGTGTGAATGAGCCATAGAATCCTGGGAGACTTGCTCACTAGCAAGCCTTACAGCTACTAAGTTCTCAGTATCTCCTGTGTTCTCAATACTATCTCTTGGGGTATGGAAGAGAGAGAGAAAGAGAAAGAAAGATGAGAGAAAGGAGTCCAACTTGTTAGACAAAAGGAAGCACCCTAGCAGGCAGGTGGGTGGAGCTGGGCAGGCCTCACAGGAGTGCCAGGGCTGTGTTCTCTTGTTTAGAAGGGAACATGCAGTTCAGACAGAGGGCAAAGGCAGGGAAATTCTGGTGTTCACTACGGAGAATGTGCAGAATCTACCAGGAAAGGCCAGAGCTGCTTGAGTTCTTAGTCACCCTAAAAAGACTGAGTGATTTTTGTTGTTGTTGTTTAATCTTGTGGGCACTAGAGTCTTCTGGAAGGGTTTTAGGTGGGCACTACTTGTCAGGGACCAAGGGACTAGCACCAGCCTGCTCTGTCCCCCTTCCCAAAAGCCCATGCACTCCTCCCACACGGAAGGTGGAGGTCATGATCCCACCCACCCTCCTTAGCAAAGGGCAGGAGTAAGAGGGGGAGGGGAGGAGTAACGTTCCTGGGGTACAGCAGGGCAGGCGAGCAGTGCTGCCCTGCGGCTCTCCTTACCTGGAAGGTGCCCTCCTCAGAAGGTGGCAGCGATTCCCATTCCGGAGAGTCCATGAACTGGTATGGAAAGATGTAGTGCAGAAACTGCCCATCCTGGCTCACCCGAACCCTGGTGAGGTGAGAGAAGACACGGCGTGGGAAAGGAAAATGGCTTCCTTAGCACCCTCGGCTGAAGTCCTGTGTGGCTGATTAGCACAAATCCTCCAGAACTACCCAGCTAAAATGTGGAGAGGCCGGGGCTGGGGCCCGATTCAACACCGAAGCTGAGCTCTCATGGTCCTTCTCCTTCTCACCATACATGGTCTTCAATTCCGGGCTACAGAGAAGCGCCAGGGGAGCATTACACACACTTAGAAACCCTGCATGGAGGCTCATGCCATTAATCCCAACACTTAGAAGCTGAGGCAGGAGGATTGCCATGAGTGAGGCCAACCTGGGATACATGGTAAGTGGCAAGCCAGACATGAAAATGGAATGAGACCCTGCCTCTTCCACAAAAAGAAAAAGAAAATCCCCTTCAAACCTAGTTGTGTGTGTGTGGGTGATCTCTATAGGTGGAAGCTATAGAGTATTATTTTTAAAATCTCCCCAGTTAGTCTACTGTGTAACCAGATGGAAACCAGTGTGCTCTGCTGTCCAGTATTCACATGAGGCTATTTACATTTTCATTTATATTCATTAAAATTAAATAAAGTGAACAGTCCAGTTCCTCAGTTACACGTGCCTCTGTCTGTGGCCATATGGGTCCCTGGCTGCAGCATTGTACAACATATATCTAGAACATCATCATCACTTCAGAAAGTTCTGCTGGACAGCAGTGCTCTGGAGGCTGAACCTAGGATCCTTCCTTTTCCCTTAGCAGTAGGCTACATGAGGAGCAATGCTCTGTATATCACATGCTTCCATTGTAACTACTTCTCAGACTGTGAAAGAAGCAGCAAGTCTACCACATACCAGACTCTCCCCATCCCAGCTCACCCCAAACCTGGCGAATTGAAAGAAGCTTGCATGTGAACTAGGAAAATGGAAAGTTTACATGCTCCTGTCCATTTAACCATCATAGTAACTCGAGGTAGATTGCTTTTTATTTGTTTTCTGTGTGTCACAGCCAGGAAAACAGGTGTTCAGGAAGGCCGAGCAGTGAGCTTGGTCACATAGCTATCAGGTAGCAGAACCCAGATTGTGTATTTTCGCCAGGACAGTGTCATCAGAACTTCTGGCAGGCAGTGCTGATGGTCCTTGCATTGTCCCTTCTCTACCCTCACTGGCAATGAGGTGACAGTAACAGCTTTGAGTTGGACAATAATGATGCCGAGGTGACTATGACTCAAGTTTTGGATGGAGACAACCATCAGACATTGGTTAAACTAACACACTCCTGTGTTCAGGAACTAAAACCTCGCATCTTTTTTTAATATAAATTTTATTGTTATTAAACTTTTTCCATAGGTCATACATCATTTCTCAATCGAATCTAGAATCGCTTCCCTTTCAATGCCCCCCACCCCACCTGAGTCCCTGCACTCTGCCATACATGTCCTGTATCTTTTTCTGAGTCTTTTTTTCAGTTCTTTTGTTGTTGTTCTCTCCAACTTGTATTGCTACAGTATATATACATAAATATACATACATACATACACATATCACTTGAATTGGAGGATTTTTTTTTTTTTAAAAGATGTCATGTTTTCCTTAAGGAAGAGCTTGAAGGTTCCTCTTTGGCAATCCCAAACAACCATCAATCCTGCACTTTTGCTCCACATTGGGGTCTTTCCCTCCCATGGTCGCCCAAATGAAGTCTAGTAAGCACACGTCCTGTCTCCATCCCCCTGCACTGGCCTCCATGATACAGCCCAGGTAGTCCAACAGTGGCAGTCTATATTCTGACAAGGCTGACATCCACTTAACTGTTTAGTCCACAAGCTGGGTATCTCAGCAGTCCCCATCTGGCATTGAAGGTTTGGAGGATTCTTGGAGAGATGAGTCTTCAGTCCATATTGGAAGGTTAAAAAGCTGTGTCTCATGTCTTTGAGAAGTGCCCAAAGTGGTGGCAGCCACAGAGTTGATGCACTTGCCAGTAAGAATTGAAGACAGGCCAAACAACAGTACTCTCTCTTTTTTCTTTTTGTCTTTTTACTAAGATCTCAAGTTCTATGTCTGCAGTACAGTTTCTCTAGTCTTACTGATTATTTATATCTGGTCGTACTTTCCTTTTGGATGCTTAAGGCCACACAGTTAGCCCAGATTAACCAAGGTAAAACCTTGTATCTTAAAGCATGGAACTCAGACTGAAAAATCA
Organism: Rhizomys pruinosus; assembly: GCA_009823505.1. Taxonomy (NCBI): domain Eukaryota; kingdom Metazoa; phylum Chordata; class Mammalia; order Rodentia; family Spalacidae; genus Rhizomys; species Rhizomys pruinosus. The sequence goes on along the minus strand of VZQC01000197.1, from coordinate 1,112,774 downwards.
CATGCCCTGACTGGTCACAGGGAAGGGAAATCTAAAATCATACAGAATATTCAGTAGCACACGTTCTTATTTTATTCCTACCTAAGGCCCAGGTTCATGCCTTTTCTGAGTTTGATAAGAAATCCTTGTATTTTGTTCTAAAGGATCCCATCCCCCATCAGCTATGTAGAGTAGGTTTCTACAGGTATAACCAGGAATTCTAATCAATCTATTTGTTTTAATTTTACAATTTTTTTATTCCATACTACCAACTGGTTAAGAAAGTGCTCTTGACTTTCTCAGGACCACAGATTTGGTTCAAGCTCAGGAACAACACCCCACTAATTCTGCTTGTCATTTGTGCATCTTTACTGCCAGCACCCAGTGCTTTGCCCTTGCAGAGAAGGGGGTCTGCATTCTGTGAGGATCTACTAGAGTCCACAAGATAGCAGCACGCCTGGGAGAGTGAGTATATTTCAAATGTGATATGCACAGCATCCAGACAAAGATTAAAATATAGTATGAGCCTTTTCCTCTTTTTATCAGAAAACTTGTGATTTTACATTTACCTTCTCCTTTGAAGCAAGTTATACCAAGCAAAGGGTGCCTCTGCCAGGCAAAGGAAGGCAGAAACATCAAACAAAACCTCTGCAGTACACTTGCCCACTTGGAGAGAACTATTCTTCCATTACTTCTAGAGCTTTGCTGGCTAAACCAATATTCATGGAGCCTCTCACATTCCTGAATGCCAAGGGTTACAGAGAGGGTATGACCTGGCCCTTTCCTTTGAAGGTTTCAGTTAGTGGAAGACCCAGGCATGTATCAGTGTGATAGTATTGTGGCAAAGTGGGAACAGAAGTCAGGGGAGAGCTTGACTCTCTTCAAGTAGCAGATTTCTTGAAGAGAAGATTCCAGCTGAGTTTTGGAGGATGAATAGGCTACTTCCAGGCAGATGAGAATGGAGATGGACAGAGACCTGGGAAATCCAGTGTGGTGCCTGTTTTCAAATATCTGCTGCTTTTCTTCCTCCACATGGCTGGCCACCATTTCAGCAGCACACATTTCTGCACAGCTTTAAGTCTTCACCTCCTTATATCCCTTGCTTCTGGGTACAGTTAAGTTCTGGCCAATAGGATATTAACACCCCAGAGCCTCCCCCCTAAGGAATGCCTAGATATATGTACGAGCATACAAACTACCGAAGATATCACCACCCACAAAGTTATTGCTCATTATCTGACCACCTAAAGAAGGAAGACCTCAGACCAAGCTAGGAACAGAGTCAGCCTCTGATGGCAGAAACACACTTGCTCTGACAAGACCAGAAAATATATACAGACTGCTTGGAAAATACAAGAGAAAATAAAGTGCCATGTCCTTCTACCTTCGGCCTTTACATATGCTATCTTGAGCTAGCCCCCCTTCTCTAAGGGCTCATCTCACTTTTTGCAGGAAGTCTGTCTGACCTCCCAGAAGAGCAAGATCTGTAAGTTACACACTCATTACATTTGGTATTTCTCTGTGGAAATACTATGCCTGTTATTTTTGTTTTGTGTATTTGAATGCACTGCCTGTGTATATATAAGTGCCAATGTCATGCAGTGCCCATAGAGGTCAGAAGAGGGCATTGGATTCCCTGGAACTGGATTCACCAATGTGGTTAGCTGCCATGTGGGTGGTGGGAATTGAACTGGGTCCTCTGCAAGAGCAGCTGGTGTTCTTAACCACTCTCTAGCCCCCTACATCCATTATTAATCACTATGGCACACAATTATTACTGGCTAAAACTCCATGAGTTCAAGCAATATTTTCACATTTAAAAGTAGATCCCTAGTCCCTAGTATTCTTTTTGTTAAATACAATTTTTTTAACTTTATTTTTATTTATTTATGTGTATGAATGTACTGTCTGCATGTAGGTTTGTGCACCCGTGTCATGCGATGCTGCGGAGGTCAGAAGAGGGTGTCGGATTCCCCTGGAACTGGAGTTCTCCTGGAATTCGAGTTACAGACCATTCTCAGCCGCCATGTGGGTGTTAGGGATCAACCTGGGTCCTCTGCAAGAGCGGTTGCCGCTCTTAACTGCTAGGCCATCTCTCCAGCCCCAATCCCTAGTCCCTAGTACTCTTAAGAAATCTCTCGGGGGCTGGAGAGATGGCCTAGCGGTTAAGAGCGCCGACCGCTCTTACAGAGGACCCGGGTTCGATCCCCAGCACCCACATGGCGGCCGAGAACCGTCTGAAACTCCAATTCCAGGAGAATTCCAGTTCCAGGGGAATCCGACGCCCTCTTCTGACCTCCGCGGCATTGCACGACACAGGTGCACAAACTTGCATGCAGACAGTACATTGATACACATATAAAAATAAATAAAATTAATTAAAAAAAGAAATCTCTCAGGCAGGTAGGGAAGAATAGAAGAAAAGAAACAAGAGAGAATGACTGAATGAACAAAGAAATTTTTGTGAGAGAAAACTTCAAGAAAATCACCTCCAAAGAAGGAAGACACCATGCATCTGTTCTTCCATCATCTCCTCAGGGACACTGGCTCAGAACAGGCCACCAAGATGTAATCCTGTCTGTCTAGAATCTAACCAGGCTGCGAGGCTCCCTGATCACTGGTTTCTTCCTTCTTGATCTTCTGGGTAGCAGATAATTTCCTTGAGTTGTGCAGGTGTCTGCTCAGGAGGGACATGTGTGTATGATTTGTACTTTTTATTGTAGATGAAACACAGTAAGTATAGTTTAGCAGGGTTTTAAGCTTTTTTCTCTTGTATCTTGAAAGGGACAGACTGCTTGTGTTGAAACAAAACAAATAAGATTCTGGGGTTTTAGCAAAAACCCAGATGACATCTCCAGATGACACTGCATCTCTCAGCACAAGAAGAGTTCTTGTCTGTTACTGTGAGGTGTTTGATATCACATTAAACCAAGTATAGTGAGCCTCTCTTAAAATCAGAGCCCAGTATAGGGTAGAAGTCTTTTCCCCTTGTCTAACTTAGCAAAGATGGGACAGGATGACAATGAAAGATAACTAGTCAACAAGAACAGTAATAAAACCTTCAGTCTATACTTCAAACATTAAGAGAAAAACTGAAATGGCTGACTTTCTAACTTCTGATACTACATATACTAGGAAAAGCTATATAGAAAAACAAGTCTGGGCTGGAGAGATGGCCTAGCGGTTAAGAGCACCGACTGCTCTTACAGAGGACCCGGGTTCGATCCCCAGCACCCACATGGCAGCCGAGAACCATCTGAAACTCCAATTCCAGGAGAACTCCAGTTCCAGGGGAATCCGACACCCTCTTCTGACCTCTGTGGCATGGCATGACACGGGTGCACAAACTTGCATGCAGACAGTACATTTATACATATACAAAAATAAATTTTAAAAAAATTAAAAAATTAGATATATAGGTATTTAAGCAGCACTAATAGTTATGGTAGGTTACTTTGGCATAGACACATATGTTTGGATGATATGTTAATCCATGAATTACATTTTTACCCCCGATAAATATGACAGGGTCTTACTGTGGCTTATAACATCTCCTAACCTGTAGAGGATGTAGGCTTGTGGCATCAGCCATGGGTTATTCCTCCAAGGAGAGAGCCAATAGCCAATTAGATTTGGGATATACAGGCACATGGCTGCCTCTGCTGCACAGTATTTCCAGGCAGGTGAGGTGTAGCTGGTGCTGACGGTGGAGTCTTGCTTGACTCAGGGAGACCCGTATTTGCTTTATTGGTTTAGTGGCCTTTGGTAACACTCTCTGGCATTCCAGAGGCCATCTGTACACTTGCATGTGCGGTCTCAATACATCCCTCCCATGTTAACGTCAGGTCTTCGGCAGCAGGGTCTTATCGCCTCTCCTCCTGCAGGTATCCCAACTTAGGGCCAAAGTAACCTACCATAACTATTAGTGCTGCTTAAATACCTATATATCTAATTGCTTGTGCTTCATTAGTAGGATCGAAAGGTTACTCCTGAACAAACTGTCAGCCCATGAAAGGAAACAGACCAGAATCCAAGTCAACAGCTCCAGAGAGAGAGGACAGTTTTACTTCTCATCCACCTGTGCCCCTTTTCTAAGCCTAGGGAACAATCTGCGGAAGAGGGGGCGTGGTAGAATGTAAAGGCTGCGATTGGGGTGAACGGTGAAACTACAGCGATGTAGTCTGGACACTCATTTGATCAACTCGATTGAACAAACAACCTGTCACCCCCCACTGAATGGTGGGACTGTGGGGGTTTGGGCACAACAGTCTGTAGATTGGTTTTGCACGAAGGATGCTTATACTCATGGATTATCACTTATAGCTAAAAAAGGAAAAAAAAAAAAACCTGAAAGATGCAGGAAAGTTATGGAAGAATACAAGATCAGGGATGGGGGGGAAAGAGAAAGGGAAATATGCCCGATCTGAATTGGAAAATGATGTACAAAATGCACAAACCATCAATAAAAATTAAATTAAAAAAATAATAAAATTTAAAAAAAGAAAAACAAGTCCTCCTTTCTCCTTTATCGGGAAGATAGTTTCATACATACTCACAGCCAGTTTATTATATATAAGACACCTGAGCCATGTGGTAACTGTAACATTTCCACCAAATGAACACCATATAGAGGAGGGGATATATTCCACTAACCTCAGCCCCTCCACTGAGCAGAGGAGCAAGTTTCTTATATTCATTGTTTTGCTCTTAAGCATGGAACTAGGTAGCAAATGTTTTGGCAATAGTCACAGTGCATATCTGCTTACAAATAATTGCATTTATACTTTCAATTCACTCATAAATGAAATATCTCCCAAGAAAGACTCTCCCCTCATAATTCAATCAACCCATGTCTTCTGAGTCCAAAAAAAAAAAAAGAATCAAAATCTACAAATCTATCTACATAACACTTTCTATAAGTTAAGACATCAGTATGTGTTATGACTACTAACAGCAGTTGTCCTATCATCAAAAGCTTTTTCCCCACTACATGGCTGGCAGTTTTGTTTCTTTCTTTCCTTTCCCTTCTTCTGTCTCCCCTTCCTTCCTTCCTTCCTTCCCCCCTTTTCCTTTCTCCTTCTCTTCTCCCCCCCCACCTTTTTTTTTTGCCCCTTCCCCTTCCTTTCCTCTCCTGAAATGAGAGAGTTCTATGACCACCCTTTACCCAGGCTCCATCTCCAGCAACCTGATGGAAGGGGTTGTCTGTGGTCAACTGCTACTACAGCAACATTTCAAAGAATGAACAAATGCCTACACAGTGTGAAGCACAGAGCCCCATGGTATTCTCTCATTAGCTATCAATGAAACCATTCACATGGAAGATGAGTGGACATTCACTGATCCTGACTGAGGTCACTGTCTGTCAGTCTTCCTCAGAGGCAAGTGTCTACACTAAATTCCCAGTGAGACATGGATGGACATCGCTGCCACTGTGCAATCCTCAGATTTACAGTGTAGAATCTCAGTAAAACGACGGGAGTGGGAAAGTGGACAGGGCTGTTTCCTTTCAGTACCTGGCAGTATATGGCTCTCCTACAGAACTGCTGTGGGATATCTCAAACACAAGTGGGGATGCTTCCTTGATGCTCTGGCAGGGAAGAGGGGTTACTGGAAACCTCCTCTATTTCTGGGATTTATTTCCCACACATGATGGTGTTTAGCAAATGTCAAATGCATATGAAAACTTGGCATGGCCAGTTTTCCAAAGCTCACAGAGTTTGCTTCAGTGTAGGTATCACATGCTGGCTTGTTTATGAGTGGTCATTTTGGGTCTGGTTTTGCCACTTCTAGGTCACTCTTGATGACCTAGAAGATGCCTCATGACCTTGTTTCCTCTTGGAAAATATTAAGAAAGAGGAAGTAAAGTCACTCCTAGAAAAATCTGTTTGGGTTTGACTTGCCACATCCTTCCCTCAGTGAAAGGGGACAGGAAATGGAAAGGGACACTAGGCAATGAGAAGTGTGGGCTGGGGAAAGAAATTCCTGGCAGGGACAATTCAGAATAGCTTACCGGCCAGAGAGGAGCAGGGACAGGCGGTTGATAGGTGTCTCACCCTCCACAGCATAGGTCTGCTCTGTGGACAGTGTCAAAATCTGCTCATTGCAGCAGTGAACAATCTGCTTGTAAGTCTGCAGTGACACCTCCAGGGGCAGGTACAGCGTTTTGTAGAGGAGGTCAAACTCCTCAGGGAGGGTGTCCACCCGCAGGCGATACACCAGGTGTGCCAGCTGCAGCAGGCAGCCCAGTGTCAGCAAGACGCTCCAAAGAACAACGTCTAGACCACAGGCATCCAACCAGCCCCACAGCACATAGCAAAGGTAGCCTGGGCCCAGGATACCGAAAAGGTAGAAGCATCCATACACCCCACTGCCTGCCATAAAGCCTAAGAGCAAGAAGCAGTTGGCCAGGTGGTAGACAGCCCCTTCCATATCCTGCTTCCAGCTACTGCAGATGGGCCCTTGCCAGAGGAGCTGGCTCACTGTGCTGCTGTTGGCATTCATCTCCGGGGTTCTCAAAGCCTTGCCAGGCTCAGATACTGTCTCCACATAGGAAACTCAGAAAATCAATCAGTCTGTTCTCCCAGGTGGCTTCTCACCTCCGGCTTCTCGCCACCAACTCTACCTTTGTTGGGAGGAATGCTTCCGGTGACTCCGAGAAGGAATGCCAGAGTACAGTACACTTAATCGAGGGTTGAAAAACTAGGGTTTGGGCTTTGTTTTTCTTTCTTCTTTCTCTCTCTCCTCTCAACAAGGCTCTAGTCTTCCCTGCAGCACTCTGGCAAAGTTCTTTGGCATCCGATTTCTTACAACAGTCTTCATATTTGGCTCTTAGCAGACAGCATACATTGTCCTGAGAGAAAGTAGGCTTATGAGACAGAAAACTTCAGCAGTGCGGGCGGAGCAGTCACATCCTGTTCTCTGTTGTTCCGAAGCAGAATGAGAGGAGAGCCCAGCATGAGAGGCACACTTGCGTTCCATCTGGAATGCATTCCCTCTTGGCACCGGAAGAAAGGGTGACCCCAGAGGGATACCATGTTTGGAATTGGAATCCAAGAGGTACTGGCAGTGAGAAAAAACAGGCCAGACCCACAGGCAGGCTGGCAGAGCACTTAACATACCTCCCAGAAGACAAGATAAGATGGGTCAACAGAAGCAGGGTAGGAGGGACAAAGAAAAAAGCAAGCAGAGAATTTAGGTCCACAGTTCAGGCAGGACATAGTGCAGAGCTTCTTGTCAGGAGGACTAGAGGGCTTGCCTGAAGCAAGACACTTCAAAGAAGTAAAGAATGGGGCTATTAACAGAAACAGTCCTGGCAGTGAAAACCAGAAAGACTTGTGAAATTTTTAAGACACACTGCAAGCATCGTTTTGCACTAGTGTGACATTCATTCAACAAAACCAGCTCTGTAAAGCAGCCCTTTCAATTCTAAGTTGCCTCTCTACATATACATCTGTACCTTGTAATAGTTAATAAATGATAATACATTACCCAGATCATCACCCCACCTATACCAATATTCCCAAGTCAGAAAGATTACCCAGTAAATACTCATTAAGTGCCAGACCTCCACAGGGCATTTTATGTACTCAGTATTCAGTTATCATAGCTCTCCAGAGCTGAGAGAAATGGAGGCTCAGAGAGGTTAACAGGTGCCAACACGGAGTAGGTGGCAGAGTTGAGGGATTTAAACCTTCTATGTGGATTTCTCAGTAAGTAGAACTATACAACTAGGTCTTTGACCCCCAACTCCACACACTTAAGATATCTGATGACTCTCAAGGAACTTCTGGATGGATCTGGGGAATCTACTGTGGGGTTCCAAAATGTTATTTGCATATTTATTTGGAATATGCAAATATTAAACTAAGAAATGTGAATCTCTGGCTTCCAAATGAATTCCTGATTCATCAGCCTTGATGCTGGGGTTGGAACTGCCATCAGCCCACTGCCGGTGGTCAGTAACCACCCAGAACTTGCAAAGTCCTCACTCCATAGGGGGTTTACTATACTGCTATAACCTTACATTAAGGAGAAATTAAAAGTTGTCAAATATGCTAAGTAGAACATTTTCAGCTTAACAAATATTTATTGATCTGAATTTTACCTCACAGGAAAAAAAATCCTCAAAAATAAAGTGTGTGAGATCAGTTTAAAGAACCATAGTGACTCAGGAAGGGTAGCATTGGAGAGATTTGAGGTGTGGGGTGAGGAGGACAGAGGGAGGACAGCATTCATTGTGGTGAGACTGCAGAAGCTCAGGCAGAGTGAAAAGCCATGGCATGCTGAAGCCAATGTTTAAAATTAGAACTGACTAACCAACAAACATGTTTCCTGTTTCCCTTTTTCTAAAGACAAGTAGGAGAAGGGCCGGAGTGCCGGGAAAACAGCGTGCCCCCAATCCTCCCTCGTGGAATAGAATGCACCTGTCATGCCTTTCAGGTTGTTTGGCTTTTGCTTTCTGAGACAGGGTGTCACTCTCCAGTTTAGACTGATCTAGAATTCGCCATGGAGCCCCAAGCTGGCCTGGAACTCCTCCTAGAGATCATCCCACCTCAACCTTCCAAGTGCTGAGGTTACATGTGTCACTGTGATGCACTTGCACACTAGAGTGTGGGGATTTCCACATGCTGTTTTTGCCATCTGTGGGCTTCCCGACCAACCTGCCTTAGCAGCAGCTGTTCATCTGCCCCCTCCCAACTGCATCTTGCAGAGCTCCCAGGGCTGGAGTCCCTGCCAGCTGTGGGCAGGAAAGTCAGGCCAGGCACAGAGAAACCACCAAAGCTCTGCCCAAGATAGAATTACAAAGCAGGTCGTCTTTCTCAGCAAGACTTCCAAAGGCTTGGCCCCTACCCTTTAAAGACACAGGCAGACCCACTAGCCACTGTCCACCTGGCCCACTTCCCCACCAATCCACCTGTCCATCTGCACTTAATTGAGCAGAGGGCGCTAACATGCATCAAGCCGCCATCATTTCCTAGTGTCAACCAAGATATTCATTGAGTTTTTTTTTGAGACATATTCTCACTATACTTTCTTTTCCTTTTTAATGTTAGAAACAGGCTTAGAGTAGCTAAAGAACTTGCCTAAGATCACAGTTATTAACATGTGAATAAGGATTAAAGTCCAGATCAGTGTAAGTCTAAAGTATATAGTCTCCAGTATACTACAGGTACTTGAGGAATTTTATCTGCACCTCTACAGTTATTATGACCAGATTTTAGTGAGCTGCAAATGTAAGCAATACTATTGATGCTCATGGAACAGCAGAACACAGCAGTGAGAAGTGTATTTTCTTTCTTTTTTTTTTTTTTTGGTCTTTTTGAGACAGGGTCTCCCTTTAGTCTCAGCTGGCCTTGAACTCACAGAGATCTGCCTGCCTCTGCCTCCCAAGTGCTGGGATTAAAGGAGTGCACCACCACGCCCAGCTGAGAAGGGTATTTTCTTAAAACTAGTTTGATAAAAGATAAAAGAAAAATGTATTGTGTGTGTCAAAATATCTTCCTATGAGGACTCCACAGACATGAAAGTGGAAGCACAGTGGAAAGAAACAGAAAGAAACAAGAAAACTTGAACCACTTGTGATTCAAGTCAGGAAGAATTTATTCAGGACCATGGCAATAATGGGAAATATAAAAATGAACTGGTCAATTGTCTCCTTCAAAGAATTTTTTGGTCTAGAGAGGGGACTAACCTGGAAAAAAACAGCAATCACATGAAATATGACCCAAGGGGCAAATGAAAAATACTGATGGGGCACAACGAATCAGAAAAACTGGTATCACACAGGTCTGAACTGCTGCAAAGGTGGCTGCCCAGGAGTGGGGGAAGGGGGGACATTTCCAGGGACAGGGAACAGAATGTGAGGGCAAGCCCGGAACAAAAGATACACACCTGGATAGATAGGAGGCCTATGACCTTTCATCAGCGGTGCAACTACGTCATGCTTGCAAGTACCATCGCCACAAGCCTAAGATCACCTCACCATGATCACAAAGGTGAACTTCCAATCTCCAGACTTCCTGATCAGGAGTAAGTTACCTTCTTTGTTGTTCAAGTTCCTGTAGTTGGGTATTCTGGCTCTTGGAGTTGAATGTGCCCTGATTCAAATCTCTCCTACAGACTTTTTTAGGAAACAGCTTCCTAAACACTTGCTAATTGTTTAATTTTATAAAAACTCAACATCAGTTTGTCATGCTCTATCAAGTTTCCTCTTTGAAGTCTAAGTCAACTGTAGGAGGAGCTGCTCTTATAAACTGAATGTGACCATTCAGGATGACCTCATTAGTGAAAACTAGTTTCTAACCTCTTCCGCCTTGGAGACAGTGGGGCTTACCCAAATAACTAACAAGATACAGAAGGGGTAGGACTTATTTAAGCCATTCAGCATTATGTATTCTGCTGACAACTATCACTGATTTCTAAAAATAAATGTAACAATATAGCTCAATCAAACTAAAAAAAGGGACTTAAAAGTCCATACATGGGGAATGGTTTTTCTCTTCTCCCAGTCTTGAAAGAAAGTACACATTTGGCTTTGTCAGTCTGGAAAAAGAGAGCTCTGAGATGAAAATGGCCTAGGTGCCAAATGATACCCACATCTATGCTACCCCTCACTGCATACAGAGCTTGTCCTAACTCTGAACTTCAATTATGCTAAGGTTTTTCTTGATGAAAACTTTATTTTATTTTTATTTTGTGTATATGAGTTTTGGCCTGCATGTATGTATGTAGGTGCACCACACAGAGGCAAAGTCCATGGAAGTCAGAAGAGGGTGTTAGATCCCATGGAACTGGAGTTAGGGATGGGTGTTAGCTGCCACATGGATGCTGGGAACTGAACCCAGTTCCTCTGAAAGAGCAGCCAGTGCTCTTAACCACTGAGCCATCTCTCCAGCTCCTTGATGAGCATTTTCTATTTTGCTGTTTCAGATTTGACGAAACTACTACTAAATGGATTTTACTTCTGTATGTGTGCAGTGTCATGTGCACATGAACACAGATACATGTGTATATGTGTATGGAGGCTAGAAGGTCAACACTGGGTATCTTTGTTTTCTCTTTTTTTATACTTTTATTTCATTTTTTTAACAATAAGTAATAAGTTGTGAGTACAAGCATCCTTGTACTTGCAAACCAATTTGCAAGCAGTTGTGCCCAAACCCACAAGTCCAAGGCTCCCACCATCCAGCTGGTGGGGCTTGTGTGTACATTCAAGTTGATCAAATAAGTATCCAGTCTATATTGCTGTATTTTCACCATTCACCCCAATCGCAGCCCTTACATTCTACCATGCCCCCTGTGCTGGATAGCTTTAGTGTCAACTTGACACACCTGGGTTGAGGGAGCCTCAATTGGGGAATTGGCTCCATTGGATTGGCCTGTGGCCACATCTGTGGAGTATTGTCTTGATTGTTGAGCAGTGTGGGAGGGCCCAGCCCACAATGAGTAGTGCCACCCTGGGCAGGTTGTTATGTATTATATAAGAAGGCAGTCTGGGCATGAGCCAGGAGCAAGCAAGCCAGTGATCAGCATTCCTCCATGGCCTGTGCTTCAGCTTCTGCCTCCAGGTTCCTGCCCTGAGTTCCTGCCTTGGGCTCCCTGAGTGATGATGAACTGTGACCCAGGAGATGTAAGCTGAATAAACCCTTTCCTTCCCAAGTTGGTGTCAGTCAGAGTGTTTTGTCACAGCAATGGAAGACAGACTAGGACACCCCCTCTTCTGCAGATTGTTCCCTAGGCTTAGAAAAGGGGCACAGGTGGACGAGAAGCAAAACAGTCCACTTTCTCTGGAGATGTCGTTTTGGACTCTGATCAGTTCTGGCTGTTTCCTTTCATGGGCTGACAGTTTGTCCAGGAATAACCTTTCAATCCTACTAATGAATCACAAGCAATTTGATTAGATATATAGGTATTTAAACATTACAAATTATTATGGTAGGTTACTTTGGTATAGACACAGATGTTTGGATGGTTTGCTAGTCCATGAATTACATATTTTCTGTAAAAGATGACAAGGTCTTACTGTGGCTTATAACATCTCCTAACCACTAGAGGATGTAAGCTTGTGGCATCAGCCGTTGGTTATTCCTCCAAGGAGAGAGCTAATAGCCAATTATATTTGGGATATACAGGCATATGGCTGCCACTGCTGCACAGTATTTCCAGGCAGGTGAGGTGTAGCTGGTGCTGACGGAGGAGTCTTACTTGACTCAAGGAGACCAATTTTCGCTTTATTGGTTTAGTGGCCTTTGGTAACACTCTCTAGCATTCCAGAGACCAACTGTACACTTGCAAGTGCAGTCTCAATACATCTTTCCCATACTTATATCAGGTCTTCCACAGCAGGGCCTTACCACCTCTCTTCTTGCACATATCCCAGTTTACAGGCAAGAAGCCTTTACCTTTTGGGTGGGGGCTTGGATCCCCTGGCCAACATCTCCTTGGCAGAATAATACATTGCTGATATCAGAGCTCTCCTGTATTAATATATTTTGCTCAAATGTACAGCTTAAAGAGACTTTAGTATTATATTTGGCTCTGAATAGAGTATAATCCTTTTCACAGTTCCTATGTCTATTAGTCAATTAAAGAAAGCAGTTATACCAGTTTTATAAGAGATTACCTCTATAACAGTTGGCTCTAATTTACAGTTAGAGAATGACTTCATTACCATCATGTGTTTCTTTGTTCTATGAGGAGTTAAGAAAATCTCTCATATTAAAACTTTGCGGCACCTAGAAGGTAAGGTTCATTAGGACTCATTATAAACAGTTGTTACAAATAGGATCCACAGAGATGTTTGATGCCTGTAGCAGTCTGAGGTTTTTCTTCCTTTTAATGTTTAGATGGGGAAACTTCTCTGCTGGTATTTCTTGGTACATCCTACACAATGCAAAGCTGTATCTTTTCTTTCTCAGCCATTAAATTGGTGACGTTTTGACCTGTGGGAACATACAAATCTTTTCCCATAGTTTTAAGATTTAAATTGAAATTTTTTTTTGACAAAAAGGTTTAATATATAACTGTATCCCTCCTTTTTTATTTTAGGTTTTTATTTTTTTGACCCATGAGTCTCAAAAAGGCAGTTGTAGTACACATACCTATAGGCAGGAATCAAGGTGTAAATTTCATTAAGTTTACCCAAGCTGTTTTGGGTGGCTGTATGTTGTTAATTTGGGAAGCAAACTTAATTCCATAAGTTAAATTATCCTACAGGTAAAAGAGAATGTTACAAGATGATACTGTATAACACAAAAATTATGGAGAACATTTGTATATGTTAATCCCAAAGTTATTGATATACAGATTTTAAGTAAAACAAATGTGGACAACAACAGTTTATATTTCCAATTAACTTAGATGTATTACGGTTTTTGTTAAAAACCTTTAAACCAATGTTGTTTAATATAGACATTTTTACTTTTACTATGTCCTAAAATACCATGTAATTTGTAGATAGAGTTTGGGAAAAATTGGATACTTGTTGAACTCACGTCAATTAAATATACATTAATCAAAACAATATAGACCTGTGTCCCTCCCCAACCCTCCCACCCCTCCAGATTAACCATTTCAGTCAGTTTTCTGATGCAGTCTTTCTGTTGTGCTTTCAATATGCATCCCTGTCCACAAGAAATATTTACAACTGGGTTACTGACTCTAGCATCCACAGATGAGGGATACCATTCATTGTTTTTCTGGGTCTGTGTTACTTCACTTAACATAATATCTTCTAGCTCCATTTACCTGCAAAGTTCATGATGTTGTCTTTCTTTACTGCTTCAGAGAACTCCATTGTGTACATGTACCACATTTTCTCTATCCACTCGTCAGTTGAGGGGCCTTTGGGTTAGTTCCAGCTTTCTGCTATTGTGAACAGAGCTACAAAAAATATAGCAGTGCATGTATTTCTGCAGTAAGATGAGTTTGTAGGTATATACCCAGGAGTGGTATGACTGGGTCAAATGGCAAGCTCATTTTGAGTCTTCCAAGGGTTCTCCACACTGCTTTCCATAATGGCTGTACAAGTTTACATTCCCACCAGCAATGGATGAGTGCTCCCCTTTCCCCACAACCTCTCCAGCACTTGGTATCATTTGTTTTCTTGATCCTGGCCAGACTTATTGGAGTGAGATGATATCTTAAAGTGGTCTGACTCATTTTTTAAGACTGGGTCTCTCACTGAACATGGAGCTCACTCAATGGCTAACCAGGCTGGCCAGCAAATTAAAGCTCTGTTAATCCACCAGTCTCTGTCACTCCCCACTACCCATGTTGGGGTTATAGATGCATGCCTCCACACCTGGCTTTTACATGGGGCTGGAGACTCAGGTCTTCAGTTCTTATGGCAGGTAATTAACCATCTGAGACATCTCCTAGCCCTTAACAATTTTTAATAGCTAATGAAAGAAACTGTGGGCACAGTTACACATGAACTCTCATGGGAAGTGCCTTGAATATCTATCATAGCATCAAACATGCAAATATTAATTTTTGAAATTTTAATTGTTATGAGTGTTTTGCCTGCACGTATGTACTAAGTATACCATATGCATGCAATGCCCATGGAAACCACAAGAGTGTCAGATCCCCTGGCACTGGAGTTATGGATGGTTGTTAGCCTCCATGTGGATCCTGGAGCAGAACCAAGGTCCTGCAAGGGAAGCCAGTGCTCTTAACTGCTGAGCCTTTTCTTCAGCTCTTAAATCTTAATTTTTACTGCTTATATTTATGTACTCATCAGATTATAAACCCCTGAGAGTGGCATCTACATCTTACAAATCTCTGTAGTATAATATGTATGTATAGTATGTATAGTATAGTAAATTTCATGTGTCTAAGCTCATTGAGAACCTGCTCTGCAGGTAGAATTCCCCCAACCACCACCACCACCACCACCACAGACACAAGCATGTCTATGTCAAAGGTCCTCCAAAACTCCCTGTCCTGAGTCAGGCCGCCCTGGCTCTGGAATAGGGAGAAGAAAAAACAGCAAGCAGCTGGGCATTAAAAACATTGTGCCTTTAAGAACAATTAGAAGGTAAACTACTTCCAACAGAGGTTATTGCTTATCTCAATGTAAAAATGCCTCAGTGGGGACAGGAAGCTGGATGGACCCTCTCTATCAGGAACCCCTGCTGCCTATCTCAGTGGTTTCTACTAGATTAGAGCCTGATTTGATGTTACCTTTCTGGTGATATTTGTGTTTTTACAAAGAGATACTCTGCTCCATCAAAGATTCTCTCAACTGGCAACTACAGCGGACTGCCTCAACAGGGCTTCCCCAGTAATCTAGCTGGATGTTTTGAACACCCAATTTATGATGTGGTGCTATCTGCTACTTGCTATTTGTTCTTTGACTTTTACTTGCTTTATACTTAATAAACTCATTCATTCAAAACTAAAAGCAGGGCTAGTCTATCAAAGATTACTCTCTGGACCACGCAGAACAGTATATCTGATTCACATACTCCATACTCAGGGCTGTTCTTTAGCTTTTGCTAAATATGTATTGAATGATCATTACCTATGAATAAGTGGTTTTTATATCAGACATCTGATATAGTAAATACTGGGCTTAAATTCTAATGACTTAGATTTGGCCAAGGGTGATTCTCTTTGCCTCTAAATGCTTTTTTTTTTTTTTTGAGACAGTTTTTTTGCTCTGGAACTTGCTAATTAGACCAAGCTGGCCCTGAACTCACAGAGATCTGTCTGCTTCTGCCTTTAGGATGCTGGGATTAAAGGCATATGCACCATGTCCAGCATCTGTACTCACTTATAAATTGGGGATAAGTTTCTCTATCAGCATCACCCTGTGAAAAGCAAAGTCTCTAATTCCAGGATTGGCCATGCCTAAGGACATGGTCCTATGTTCAACTTGAAAGTTGAACATTTCAAGGTTAGACAATGGTCACTGTTAGAGACTAAGTGGGAATGTATTTATATTGAATTTAGGAACATGCATAAGGACATGGCAAAGAAGTGTAGTATAATGTGGCTATCACTTACAGGGGGGCCAAATTATTTTTCAAATTATTGTATAAACATCTCTAGTAGTATTACTTAAGTGCTGTAAGTCATCTTTGGGAAGACTTATACCTTAGGGAAAGGATGGACAGAGGATCTTGTTAGATTATTAACTATGGCAAAGATCAAGAAGGGTGTTTTAGTTAGTTACTTTACAAAACGGGTGAGCATATCCAACTTGAAAAAGGCTAAAAAGATTGTAAGAGCGAGGGGAACAGGACATCTGCTGCTAGATAATGCATTCTAGACATGACGGAGGAACTGCAGCCATGAATTCTCCACAACATGGTAACCTGATGAGATCTGCAGAACACCAGCTGACATGCCAACGTGAATGGGGGTAATTTCACAGGTCCCACTCTAGATAAAGGACTACGGACAGTCAGTGGATGCTGAGGAGAGTCTGTTTTCTCCAGGACAAGCTCCCTGACAGGTTTATCTAATCCCAAGTAGGCAGCCTTAAACACATGTACACATGAATACCACTAAATGGTTTCAGTGCATATATACACACACCTGTAACAATAACCAAAGGACAAGAAATTGAGAGGGACTGGAGGAGGACATGGGTGAAGCAGAGGGGGAGGAGTGGGACAGCTAGAAATAATGCAAATAATACTCGTGCATAAACTGAAAAAAATTAAATATATTTCAATGTGTTGCCTATGAGTTGAAGGAAATAGAAACCCTCAGATACTAGGGAACAAATTGATAATTCCTTCCTAAATATGAATCAGGTAGTACTAATCTGTACCCTTGAAAACATGCATAACTTCTGGTCTATCCTTAGCTGGGTAATAAAAGGTCACCCAAATGGCTGGGATTTCATGTGGTTTCTTCTTTATGTGTCTATAAAACCAACCAATAACACCACCACACACATATACAATCTGAATGTAGGAATCTGATATGTATTCTGTCCCAGCCTGAGATGCAATTCCTAGAAGAGTTCAGGATAGCTTTAGTGTCAAATTGAGGGAGCCCCAACCATTGGACTGGCCTATGGGCACATCTGTGGGGAATTTTCCTGATTGTTCAATGATGTGGGAGGGCCGAGCCCACTATGGGTGGTGTCACCCCTGGGCAGGTTGTTGTATATTGTATAAGAAAGTAGACTGAAGCTAGGTGTTAGTCCCAGCACTTGGGAGGCAGAGGCAGGCAGATCTCTGTGGGTTCAGAGCCAGCCTGGTCTACATATCAAGCTCTAGGCCAGCTGGGACTAAAGGGAGACCCTGTCCAAAAAAAAGCAGGCTGAGCATGGGCCAGGGGAGCAAGCCAGTAGGCAGTGTTCCTTATGGCCTACGCCTTAGGTCCTCCTCCAGGTTCCTCTCCTGAGTGTCCTACCTTGGACTCCCTCAGTGATGACTGACTGTGACCCAGAAGATGTAAGCCAAATAAACCCTTTCCTCCCAAAGTTGGTTTTGGTCAGTGTTTTGTCACAGCAATGGAGAAGCAAACTAGAACAGTATCTGACAGTAGTAGGCACCCTACATACATTCTAGTTAAATAATGTAAGCCACAGAATGAATTTATACAGATGAGATTGTAGAGCCATACTCACTAATGGTAAAATGTGTTAGGTGGAAGTCATTACAATCTCATTAAGAAATCCAAGATTACATTGAGAAAATCTAGGAAAATGATGTTTTCATTTTAAAATATGTATAACAATAAGCCAGTGAGGTGACACAGACATTATCTTCCTACTCAGGAAGCTAAGACAAGATCACAAGTTCAAGGCTACCTTAGGCTACATGACCAGACCCTGATTCACCTCCACCACAAATATATGAGTTCCAAAGAGCACAATTCAAAACTAACACCTGATGATGAGGTTATAGATTTTTGGTTTCCATTCTGTGATTCAGGACATATTTAAGCAGAGTCTAACTCATTTAAAAATCTGCCAAGGTCTACACCAGACAAGAATTTAGTTTCTGTTTGTCTCTGTATACAGCACTTACTAAAAGTATAGCTAAATGATTTTAAGTAAAATATAAAATATAAAATGATTTTAAGTAAAATATAAACGCAGAATAAAAAATGCTAATAATACTAAATACCAGTGGTGGATGCTTTATGTACATTAGTTTGGTGCTCACAATCTTTTAAGATTGTTTTAGGTGTTTTCAGGTTTTGTTTTATTTTGCTCAGTACTGGGGATAGAATTTAGGGCCTGTGTATACGAAGCAAGTACTCTATCACTGAACTGTATCTCCAGCCTGTTTTTCTGTGTGTGTGTGTGTGTGTGTGTGTGTGTCAGACTTTTAGTCACTGTGACAAAATCTGAGGGAGGTGGTAGAGTTTCGGTCCTCAGCTGTTTCTGGGCTGTGGTAAGGCAGAATACCTCCAGCCTGTTTTTTTGAGATTTTCAACTTAGTGCACTAAAAGGCAAAATATGACCAACTGCTTTATTAGCATTTAAGCAGCCAACAGGACCACAGCACTGCTATACTAAGTGAGCCACCCTCTTTTCTACTGTAGCAGAGCACTGAGCTGTTCAACACTAGAGATCAACTGCATGCTCAGCAAATGCTCTGCTATTAACTACATCCTCAGTCCCATGACTACTGTTTCTTAGCATTAATCTAGGTTAAATATGCCAAACAGCTGAGATAGTCCAAGCCTGAAGGGGAGATCTTCCTGCCTCTGCCTCCTGAGTGCTAAGAGTATAGACATGGGCCAACAAAGCTGACAAATTATGAGTCTTAAATGACATAATATGGTTGTGGCACTCATTCTAAATTGATAAAAGGTGTTCAATATTATTTCCATTCTAATTTTAGAGAGTTTACTAATTGGGGGAAGTAGATGCTAATATCCAAGTTCCCGTAATGACATAGTAACGAATAAAAGAAACTAATGTCATGAGATTTGTTATTATTCTCTATAAGAGAAAAACAAAACTAGACAAAAAAACCTGTGTTGAGTGTGTGAAAAACAGGAAAAAAAAGCACACCTGAAGATCTTTGAACACATTTTTCTTTTTTTTTTAATAAATTATACTTTATCCACTTATCAAAGTTCATCAAGGAACTTCTTCCAAAATATTTAATCTTCATTCTTCAGAAAGTATTCATTTAGAGTAGGCCACCTATAGAAAAGATTAGTTTAGAAAGTCAGATTCCAAACATCAAATCTATAATAGATTTGGAACTTAAAACTACTAGCAATAAATACGTCATTGAAGTTGAATAGCTGTCACAATTATTCTAAATCAGTCATGAAATAAAGATCTACTTTTCGAAAATCTAGTTAGACTAAAAATATCCCTGTAACTGTTTAATTCATTACACTAATCTTCGGAAGCTTTTGTTGAGGTAAAACAATGAATTTTTTTTGGCTTAAAAGTATCTTCAAAAAAAAAGGCTAAGGCTTTGTGTTTTAATAGACATTAAACAGAAGAGACCTGCAAATCTCTCACTTTGCTGAGTCAAGAATGTTTGAGCCGGACGTGGTGGCGCATGCCTTTAATCCTAGCACTTGGGAAGCAGAGGCAGGCAGATCTTTGTGAGTTCAAGGCCAGCCTGGTCTACAGAGTAAGTTCCAGGACAGCTGGGACTACAGGGAGACCCTGTCTTGAAAATACCAAAGAAAAAAAAAAAGAATGTTTGGCAAATATCCAGAGTTAAAGGCAGAAGGTCAATTTAGTACACAAAACACTTCCTGTGGAATCTTACTCCCTTAATCCCAAGGCAAAATAAGGGCAACCCTTTTAAAACCTATTTAGAAAGATCAAAAGAGAGAAGAGCAGAGGACAGGTTACTGGTCTAGTTCTGGAAGTGCCAGGCTTATCCCCATGCAAGACAGAGAGCAATGCTAAAAAGATGAAAGTGCTTCCTATATGTGGCTGTTTCCTTCATTTGGCTTAGACAGACACTTTAACTCTCTTCTAAAAAGCTCAAAGGAAGAAATAACAATGGTCTGGGCAGGAAAAGTAACCAAAAATGAAGTCATTCATCATCTGAATGATAATAGCCTGGAACATTCTTCCTTCTGAGACATTGGCTACATGTCAGAAGAGGCTATTTGTGAAAGAGGTATTGAAACCTCTGGATTTTATCTGAGTGGACAGTCTTGACAAGTTCGACTTGGCTTTCTCATTTTGACATGTTATAGGGTCCTAAGTGCTTAAAAAAGTTTTTGTAACAAATACTCATTTTAAAAAATGTTAGAAAATGGGGCTGGAGAGATTGCCTAGCGGTTAAGAGCACCGACTGCTCTTGCAGAGGACCTGGGTTCGATCCCCAGCACCCACATGGCGGCTGAGAACCGTCTGTAACTCCAGTTCCAGGAGAACTCCAGTTCCAGGGGAATCCGACACCCTCTTCTGACCTCCGAAGCATTGTACAACACGGTTACACAAACCTACATGCAGACAGTATGTTCATACACATAAATAAATAAATAAAATAAATTAAATTTTAAAAAAAGTTAGAAAATGTTAAAAAAAAAAGTGTTAGAAATGACCCCTTTGTGAATTATCTTGGGATATTTTCTTACACTATCAGGTGCTTACTGTGTGTCTATGTATAAAAAAAGACTCATTTTATGAAGCCTGATGCATTGCTTATTGCATTAAGAGGCAAATAAGGAGGTGCATTTTAAACAGCCAACTATTTAAGTTCAGTTAAACTGAGTACTACCACTACTTTGATTTTAGCCTCCAAACGACTTTCTGGTTTCTTTTAACCCTTAAAAGCCTTAAAAGCCACCTACTTCCTGACATTTCTTTTTTTTTTTTTTTTTTTTTTTGGTCTTTTCAAGACATTTCTAATAAGATGCCAGATTTGTCTTTCAGTAAGAAACAGAAAAAAATGGTCTAGAATGACTACCATGATATCTATTTTTTTCCTGTAGTTTTCCACTCTGCCTTTGCTACTATTAAATCTATTTAGCATATCCTCTACTGCTTCTTTAGCTGTAGCAGATGGTTCAGGAGGGGTACATTTGAAAAATCATCCACGAGTTTGAGTCAACAAGTTAATGCAGGGTTATGAATTCTAGAAAATGTTCTAAGGTGTATTTCTGTCTGGGTCAGAACCACCAGCTCAATGTAGCCTACTTTTACATATGTGAATAAGTATAATACTTACTCCCAATTTATTCGATCCAAATGCAATTAAGATGTATTTTACTTAGGAATAATATCAAAGTCCACAAAGGTTTTTGAGTTATGGAGCTTTCATGATCATTTCTGGAACAATCTAAGTTTATGAAGTATTTTTCTTTTTTTTTTTTTGGTCTTTCGTGACAGGGTCTCTCTGTAGCCCCAGCTGCCCTGGAACTCATCTGTAGACCCAGGCTGGCTTGCAACTCACAAAGATCCGCTTGCCTCTGCCTCCCAAGTGCTAGGAATTTAACGGCGTGCACCCCACACCCCGCTATTGAAGTATTTTTCTTTTGAAGCCATTCTCAGCAAAACATGGTCAGGCACTCTAGACATGATTTAGTTCAGTTTCTCTCAAGCAGAGAGGCAACTGTACTGGATTTTACTTACAGCCAGAGCCTAGCATACTTAGGTACATGCATCCATGCCTTCCGGAATAGATCTTTTAATTATTATTAAAATGTTTTAAAATTGAATATTAAAGTAATGTGCAATCCTTAAATTGAGATGTTGGCAATAAGATCTCATTAAGTGTAAGAAGAGAATAGCTGGGGGTTGATGGTGCATGCATTTAATCCAGCACTCAGGAGGCAGGGGATCTCGTTGAAGTTCCAAGCTTGGAGACCCTGTGCAAAAAAAAAAAAAAAAAAAAGACCAAAATAAGTAAATAAATAAAGTGAAATACAAAGCACCTCTGATTTGGAGATTACAAGAGACCTGGATTCTAGTTTTAATTTCACCCCTATCCACTCTTCACTGCACTTCCAGCTCCCCATGGTGCTGGAGAAATAATACACCTGAGACCAAAGGAGATCCAAAAATGTGCTCCTTTTCCAAAAGAATTAATGCAATGTAGATGAAAACATCACAGTTTGAACCTTTAGAAAAGGCCTTCTGGGCTGGGGATGGCCTAGCAGTTAAGAGCGCTGACTGCTCTTGCAGAGGACCCGGGTTCGATCCCCAGCACCCACATGGCGGCTGAGAACCGTCTGAAACTCCAATTCTAGGAGAACTCCAGTTACAGGGGAATCCTCTTCTGATACCTTCTTCTGACCTTCGCAGCACTGCATGACACCGGTGCACAAACCTACATGTAGACAGTACATTCATGCACATACAAAAAAAGAAAATTAAAAAAAAAAAAGAGAAAATGAGAAAACTAAGGTCCAAAAAATTAAGGATCTGCCCACAATAATACAATCAGTTAAATATTAAGTTTTCTAAGTCTACACCTTTTGCATTTTCTTTTTTACACAAATGAAGCTATCATTCTTATTCTGTCCTGAAAACTACCTTCTGGTCCCTGTGAATATGCTCTATATATAAAAAAAACTGGCACTTTTAAGAGTCATGTGAGTTCAAAGAAAGGCTTTTAATGTTACTAAAATTAGCCTTTTTTTTGGTCTTTCGGAGACAGGGTCTCCCAGCAGTCCCAGCTGGCCTGTCACTTTGTAGACCAGGCTGCCCTTGAACTTACAGAGATCCACCTGCCTCTGCCTCCCACCCAAGTGGTGGGATTAAAGGGCGTGCGCCACCACGCCCAGCAAAATTAGCCTTTTCAATTATCCATTTTACCAAAGCAAGTTCAACTCTGGCCAAAAGCTGAATGCACCCAACTGGAGAGAAAGCTAGAATATGAAAAAGGAAGCCATTTACAAATGTCAAGCTTCTGTGTCCAAAAGCAGTTAATAAGTATATTATTATTAGGTATATTATAATAGGTATATTAATTTTAAAAATTTATTTTTACTTTATGTGTATGAGTGTTTTGTGTGCATGTATGTTAAGTGTACCCATGTTGTACAAGGCCCACAGAGGTTAGAAGAGGGTGCTAGACCTCTTAGAGCTGGAGTATACTGGAAACTGAAACCACATCATCTAAGAAACAAGAGCAGCCAATGCTATAAACCACTGCACCATCTCTCCAGTGGATTTTTTTTTTAATGAATCAGTTTGTAAATGATTCGCTATGGGATTTTTATCATTTTCTATAAAAGCTACTTAAGTGTAGCATGTATACACATTAATAGACTTACAATATTACATATGGAATTGCAAATTAATATTATGGGCCTTTTTTACAGATGAAAAGAGTAAAATCCAAAGAAATTATCTTGATGAAAATTAAACACAGCTGCAAGGGAAAACAGGCTAAACCAGACATGAGGGAATCAAATTCGACCTCAGGACTTTCAACTCCACTGTTCTCTGGTCACTTTCCTGCTGAGGTAGGGGCAAGCTCCCTATCTCCTTTCTACACTTCAAAGACAAACACTAGTCACATGTGAAATTCCAAAGAGAAAGCAGAAGTGAAATAGAGAGAAACCAGCTCTCTATCACTATTAAACTGGCATGTGGCTTTGGTATTATCTCTCAGCTCTCAGTAAGTTAAAAGTGGCAATGAGAAGTGGACTTCAGGGGGGCACAAAATGGAGAGTTTCTGCCTAGAGACTGAAGTTCCAGTTCTGATTCTGCTTTACCCATTCCAGAATCCTTCCATATTGACATGCATGAATTTTCCCATTTATTCACTTATTCCTTTAATTAACAATCCCCTATTTGGCATCTACTACATGCCAGGCAATATTATAGGTGCTGGGGATATGACAGTGATCGAAACTAGAAGTTTCTAGAGCATGCACTCTAACTGAAGTTAACTAATGAAGAGAATTTTAAGAAAACACTTAATAGCCGTGGTGGATCACGCCTTTAATCCTAGCACTTGGGAGGCAGAGGCAGGCAGATCTTTGTGAGTTCAACTGGTCTTCAGAGCGAGTTCCAGGACAGCTGGGGCTACAGGGAGACCCTGTATCGAAAAGAAACACGAAAAAAAAAGAAAAAAACCACAACATATAGGTGACTTTTAAAACAGGAGTAGCCACTAGCCACATATGATTATCAAAATTTTTTTAATTAAAATTCAGTTCCCCAGTCTCATCAGCCCCTATTCAAGCGCTCAATAGCTATATACATCGAGAAGCTACCATACTGGAGAACGTGGATACATAACATTTCTGACAGCACAGAACAAACAGACTTAATGGGCATGACTGGAATAGTGTGAAGGAAGGGGATTGTACTTTACAAGGCTGCTGAGAAAAGCCTCTCTAACAAGACTTCTAAATAGCAACTAGAATGAAGTGGAACAGGAAGTGAAGCCAGTAAACAAAGCAAAAAGACTCCAAACAAAAGGAAGTCATTTGTTTGTGGCATTGGTATATACACATCACTAAAGTTCCTGTTTGACATTAAAATTTGGATTCATAGTTCTTCAAAAATGGTCTGAGGCTTTAGTTTTATCAGAATGCATGATTTAAAACAATAATTCCATTTTCACTGGCAGAGAGTAACACTTCCCACGGATGACCCACAGCAGAAACAAGAAAGAATGTTTTCAACTTTGTTCCTTTACCTTGGAAAGCAGAGTAATTGAGCTTCCTATAACCATGAGTCCCTCTGGTGTAATATACCTCTGAAAGCTTTTGTCATTTCTTGAAAGCCACATATTTCCTCTCTCAAAGTTATCAAATGCCTATCATTTTGTTGTCATCATTTACTACCCAAACTGAAAACTAAAAAGTTTTTTTTTTTAATGTGTATGAGTGTACTGTCTACATGTAGGTTGGTGCACCCATGCCGTGCAACACCACAGAGGTCAGAAGAGGGTGTCAGATTCCCCTGGAACTGGAGTTAAAGAAGGTTCTTAGCCACCTGTGGGTGCTGGGAATTGAACCCGGGTCCTCTGCAAAAGCAGTCGTGCTCTTAACTGCTGAGCCATCTCTCCGCACACCTTTAATCTTAGCACTTGGGAGGCAGAGGCAGGTGGATCTTTGAGTTCAAGGTCCGCCTGGTGTAGAGTGAGTTCCAGGAAAGATGGGGCTACAGGTAGACCCTGTCTCAAAAAGAACCCCCCAAAAAAGTTATTTTTAAAGTGTTATTTAAACATGTTAGATTAACCAAGCAAACTACCTTTCAGAGAGAATGGGGCATGGGCTAAATCTGTCAAGTAATACACAAACTTAGACAATATAGTCTGCTTACCAGTCATATCTTAAATCCCAGGGCTCTCATACACTCTTTGTGGGCCTCAATTAAATGTCCACAGTATTCCTCTCCTTTTTCAATGATGCTGTAAGATAAAATGCACTTGTTATTGAACAAACTAAGCATTAACCACATTTGTAAAGAATATATGATAGTCCTAGGGAGTGAGGCAGAACACAGGTATAATGGAATATAGCTGGAGTTACAAACAAAAAGCTAGTAAACCACACAGCTGTGCTTTAATTTGATCTTATGATTGTTCCATGCCCACAAAGATGTTTCACAGAACTAGGGTTCTGCTTTGGTTTTAGTGTTTGTTTTGGGAGGGGGGGTGGTGAAGGATTAGAAGAAATAATTATGCATATCAAATAATCCCTTAAATTCATTCCCAAGGAATAATAAACACTTCTCTACAGTGAAATAAACTGAATAAAATATGCTAAATGGAGGAAAAAGAGCTTAACTTTTTGGGCTATTATCATACAGGACCTAACTTCTAGTTTCTGCCCTATGTTCACATATAAATAAATCTACTTTTTTTTTGGTCTTTTCAAGACAGGGTCTCCTTGCAGCCCCAGCTGTCCTGGAACTTACTCTGTAGACCAGGCTGGCCTTGAACTCACAAAGATCCGCCTACCTCTGCCTCCCAAGTGCTAGGATTAAAGGTATGCACCACCACGCCCGGCATAAATCTACTTCTAATCATTAAAAAGCCTAACAATATAAATTTCAAAAAAGATCTGGTACCCAGGAGCCACAAAGGAATCCCTCTTTCAATGGCTAAGGAACTTTTGGCTGATAAAATTCACAAAGGAAAGGCTAGAGCCAGATGTGATGGCACACCTTTAATTACAGCATTCAGAAGGCTGAGGGATGATGGAGGATCCTGAGTAGGAGGCAGCTTAGGCTACATGGTAAAACCTTGTCTCAAAAGCAGTGGGAAAAATAAATTCTATTATTAAAATCCTTACTAGCCTTCAATAGTTCAAGAACCACCTGCAAACAGAAGAGACAGGGGATGCTAAACTCCTCATGATAATTTAGGCTAGCATTCACTGACCACTTGTGAATGTTTTATATAGACAGTGCTAAGTTCCTGATAAGACTTATCACTCACTAAATCTTATAATTCTGGAGTTATCCATTTATTGGAGGCAGTCAAGTCCCTTGAACAAGGTCATCAGGTGGTGGATCAGGATTCAAACCTTGACTGTGGCTTAAGCTCTTAATCATACCATCCTTCCCAATCATTGACTAAGCACTTGATACCACTGGAGCCACCTCAGAATCAGAATCAAATTCTCCATTTACAGTACAGCTTGCAAAGCAGTGATAAAAGCAGAGACACACCCTTATTATTTCATTAGACCCAGTAACTTCTCTTTTGTGTGTTTATAGTTTTTGAGACAAGTTCTCACTCTGTAGCCCAGGCTGGACTCAAACTTGAGGCGCTCCTACTGCCCAAGTCTCTCCAGTATTGAAATTACAGAAATAAGCATCCACATCGTTTGTACTGTATTGTTTTTTCTACTTTGACCAAAAAGAAGAAAAAAAAAAAAAAAGGAAGAAAAATGAAGATGTGTAAGTCACATTATCTGAGGACTGAGGGAGGACTCATGCGAAATCTGTTCTACAACTGGACTACGTAACTGAAAACAAGTTTTTGTGACTTGATGGTACAGTAAACAATAGCACCTAAGACTGACGACTGGTTGATTTTTAACTTCTGGTTGTCTTAAAAATCGAGTAACGGGAATCCTCTCAGATATGTTTTGGAAAAAAAAAAGAAAAAAAACTAAAAAAATTTACCAGACACCTGGTCCTTTCCAAATCTATCCTAGCCCTTAGCACGTGGTATATAGCAACCACTGGTAATATGCCTCTCCATTTCTACATATGTGGACCTAACAGAAGGTAAAAAAAAAAAAATCATTTGTAGGAAGGAAGGTCGAAAACTCGGGAGCCAACCCCGCTCCCTTTACCCTTTCCTGAGACTAAGCTAGAGAGACCACTGCGAAATCCACGGGGTCCCACAG
Organism: Rhizomys pruinosus; assembly: GCA_009823505.1. NCBI lineage: Eukaryota > Metazoa > Chordata > Mammalia > Rodentia > Spalacidae > Rhizomys > Rhizomys pruinosus. The sequence goes on along the minus strand of VZQC01000197.1, from coordinate 1,085,576 downwards.
CTCCAGAGTGCCCGGAGCAGGGCGACAGAGAAGACCCGGGTCCCCTCCGGCGGCGCACTGACCACGCATCGCGCGCCTTTTTGGTCTCTGGGCAGGCGCAGCAGGGCTTCAGCGGCTTCTTCTCCGGAGCCTCTGGCGGGGTAGGGCTGGAGGCCGTCAGACCAGGCATCTTTCCAGCAAAGCAGCTACAGCGAACTCGCTAAACCCCCCAAGTTTCCGCTAACACTAGCCCCAAACACGCACTTCCGCAGCGGCTCTGAAGAGAACAGGAAATCCCGCCTCTCAGCAACGGAAAATGGGCTGAAGGAGCGCGTGCGCAAATGAGGAGGGCTGAGGTGCTGGACTGCGTCGCTTCAGCTCATGCGCAAAGGTTAAAAGGTCACCAAGTTCTTCAGAGCTATGGAGGCTTTGCAAAGGATGACAGCTAACAGTTTCGAACACCGCTCCAGCTCTCGCGAAAGTCGAAACTGAAAGCATGACGTCTCAAACCTAACAAGAGAAACCATTAGTGGAAACCAGTTCTTGTGTCGTAGATCCATGTTCCATGCTGATACCCCCCCACACGCCTTGTTAAACTGTCTACACATGCTGGGAGGAAAACCTCACTCCCCATCAAATCTTCAACAAATATTTTATGACATGATTCATTAAAGAGAATATAAAGCTATTTTTTTTGTTTCAACTCTCATACTTTTTTTTTTTTGTGGTTGATAAGTGAAGAAAAATGTAATTGCCATTGCTTCAGAATGGCCATTCTAACTTTGCAGAAGTTCCCGAGATGTATAGTTTTTTTTGTGTGTGTGTGTGTGTGTGTGTGTGTGTGTGTGTGTGTCCTCCTTGAACTGATGTTTAATTGTGAGCTCATTTGGTTAAAGTGATTTTATTTTAAAACATTTTTAAAAAATTATTGAGCTGGAGAGATGGTTTAGTGGTTAAGGGCACTGGCTGCTCTTGAAGAGGACCCGGGTTCAAATCCCATCACCCACATGGTGTCTAACAACTGCCCATAACTCCAGTTCCAGGGGCATCCAAGGTCCTCATCTGACCTCTGCAGGCATTTCACTATATACATGCAGGCAGTATACTCAGACATGTAAAATAAAAATAAAATAAAAATTATCTACTTATACACAAGGTCTCTAGCCCAAGCCAACCTTTGTACTCTCTGTGGATGACCTTGAACTTCTGATCATCAAGGGCTGGGATTCCAGGTATATGTTACCATGCCTGATTTATGTGATGCTGTGGATCAATCCCAGGGCTTCTTGTATGCGGGGTAAGCACTCTACTGAGTTAAATATTCCTAGGTCATAGGGTTTTAGTATGAATTGTTTAATCATATATTTGTTACTACACCAAGTAATTAAATAAAAATACCCTTTCCTTAGCATTTCTTTAATTCAGATAGAAACAACATAATTTTCAGACATAATAGCTTTGATGTATAGTGCTGTTTTGTTTGTGAATCATTTAATCTTCATAGCCATTGAAATTATCTACATTTATAGATAAGAACAAATTGAGGTTCAGAAAAGTACATAATTTATTCAGAGTTACATAACTCACAAAGTTCCACATATCCTAGTATTTTACTTACTGTTTCTTATTTTTAAATTCATTATTGACTTGTATTTACTTACAACACTGCAGTTTTATTATATATTATATTTCTTTTTATTTGTGCTCTTATTCCATGAGCCACCTCTCCAGCCCCTTTGCTATTTCATTTTTATGTATAATAAACAAGGAAAGAAAGGGGATTTTAGGGAGTTATGAAAATAGAGATAAACACAAATTGTAGACCAAAAGACAAAAACTGAAACAGCTTTTTTTTTGTAATTGAGAAGATATTGTTTCTTCCATTTTCTCTTTGGGAATGAAAGCTTTTGAAAGAATTGCACCTTCTGGGCGTGGGTGGTGCACACCTTTAATCCTAGCACTCAGGAGGCAGAGGCAGAGGCAGAGGCAGAGGCAGAGGCAGAGGCAGGGGTATCTTTGTGAGTTCAAGGCCAGGCTGGTCTACAGAGTGAGTTCTAGGACAGCTGGGGCTACAGGGAGACCCTGTCTCAAAAAAAAAAAAAAAAAAGAATTGCACCTTAGAAAATTCTGCAAGGCAGATTAACTGATTAGAATTTCAAAATGTGACAAGGATGGAATGTTACAAGTCCAGAGCCAAATTATCTTGGGCCATTGCTAGCCCCTTTAATAGCCATTTATTGTCCTCTTTCGAGTGTGTTCTAACATCACTGTGACCATTAGTAAGCCCTTTGGAATGTACAGACCCCTAGTTCCCAACAACCAAAAGACAGCATCTGAGGCCCATAGCTGAGATTGTTGAGTTAGAAATGCCACTCTACCAAAGAATCTCTTGAGAGGCCAAAAACTGTGGAGGAAAAGCTTTAATAAAAAAACATTACATAGAGGAAAAAGTACAGAACACAACACAGAGACAGATCGATGCGTCGGGCCGAGCACACTCCCGTGGGACTGGAGGGCAGCGGCCCCGAGGTCGGATCCTTTCCCACTTTTATTCCCAGTTAAGGGATTTCCACTGCAGTTACAGTGACTCTTTCTCTGATTGGTGGGGTCTTGGTGGTTGCAGACCAGGCAGTCTTTCATTGGATCAGTCCACCTGTTCTGTACCCCTTTGTTTGAAACAATGGTTGTGTTTAGCTACTTTAGGGGGTGAGAAGCCTTCCTACAGGGCTGGGAAAGTTCATCCTGACCTCAGGTAGCCCTGGGAACTAATAACTCAAGGTGGGAGGGAGTAACTATGGGAACCAGACCTGCTTCAACTAGAGAGCTGCACCTGCATGGCTAACCCTTAACTTCTTTCTGACCTGGTCCTAACAAGATTTCCCCAGTCTTCTGTGAACTGTCTACTTGATATTTCCACCAATATATTTGAGGAATATCTTAATTTATTGTTTTCTTTGTTCTGCTACTATAAAACTTCATGGACATATTACCAAGTTGAAATATGGAATTTGGAGTAATCTGAAACTGTGTTCCCAAACCATGGTCTCTGGTATTTGTCTCCAGAATAAACAGTTTCTTACCCTCTTTGAGGTGTTTTTGCGTTGAAAACTTCTTCCAGGGAATTGGTACTGGCTGCAACAGTTCTCTCTCTAAAGATATCTACTAATGGCAGGCCGGCAAAGAAATATAAAAATTCCTCCTGTAAGTCTACAAGCATGTAAGCTGAGAAATAATAAAGTCCCAAAGCATAAAAGGTAAAGGAAAAAGTAAGCAAAATGTGTAAGTTAACTGCACCATTCTAAAATAAAAGTTAAGTTGCTGACTAGAAATGAGTAAACACATTTGAAAGGTAGATCTTTTGTGTTTTTAAAAAAAAATTTTTTTCTTGAGCTGGGCGTGGTGGTGCATGCCTTTAATCCTAGTACATGCCTTTAATCCTAGGCAGGCAGATCTTTGTGAGTTCAAGGCCAGCCTGGTCTACATAGCAAGTTCCAGGACAGCTGGGCTACAGGGAGATCCTGTCTTGTTTTATTTTTCTTAGTATTTTATTTTTTAATGTGTATGAGTGTATTGCGCACATGGAGGCAGATGCATCCATGTTGTGCAATGAAATCTCTCTTGCCCCAATTTCCTTTAGCCTGCTATGTAGAAGACTCGTAACAAACTCTTGGCTTTCTCTCAGCACCACTGATAGAATATGTGACTAGCAGAAGAGCCATAAACTTCATTAAGAGGACCATAGACTCATAAATCCCTTGAAATGGCTAACTGAACCTAAATTAGCAGTTTGGTCTTGCTAAAGCCTTAGCAACAGGTCACTCCCAGGACCGAGGCAGTCTGTTTATGGAGCCACCTGTCTTACAACCTTGAGGTACTTCCCTGCTCAGCCAGAGGAATCAAAAGAAGGCTTTCAAATTATCCAAGGACACCAGGCCTTGCCATCTGATGCTGGACTTGGAGTAAAATTTTCCACCTCTATTCATTAGGCAGGCAGACATTCCACACACGCATAATGGAGTCTGTCCTCTGCTGCTGTATATTTATTTTGATAAACATATATTCTTTGCCTGTTGCAGGTCTGACTCTTCCTCCTCCTCCTCCTCCTCCTCCTCCTCCTCCTCCTCCTCCCTCTTCTTCTTCTTCTTCTTCTTCTTCTTCTTCTTCTTCTTCTTCTTCTTCTTCTGTCTTTTTGAGACAGGGTCTCCTGGTAGTCCACGCAGGCCTGGAACTCACAGAGATCTGTCTGCCTCTGTCTCCAGAGTGCTAGGATTAAAGGCATGCGCCGTCATGCCCAGCTTGTTCTTATTTCTTAACTTTAACCTCCTTCCTTTTCCTTCTCCAAAAATCTAACAACCATGACCCGTAATAGCTGTTTCTTTGAGGTAGAATAGTCTCTTTCTCTTGAACAAACAAAAGAACAAATCAGGCAGATGATACAGGCTTATAATTCCAGCACTCAAGAAGCTGAGGTGAGAGCATATGGAGTTTAAGGCCAGCCAGGTTACACACTAGGTTCAAAGCCAGCCTGGGTTTAAGAGCAAGACCCTGTCTTAAAAACAGACAACAGGGCTGGAGAGATGGCTCAGTAGTTAAAACCACTGCTCCTGCAGAAGACCCGGATTCAATTCCCAGCACCCACAAGGCAGCTAATAGCCATTCATAACACCAGTTCCAGGGGATTTGGCACTCTCGTGGAACTTCCATGGGCATTGCACAACACATGCACTGCATGTAACTCTATGCAGGCACATTAAAAAAAAAACATTAAAAAAAGTTTAAAAAAGTAACCTTTGAAATGTGCTTACTCATTTATAGTCAGCAACTTAATTTTTATTTTAGAATGGCACATCTAACTTACACATTACACTTACTTTTTCTTTTACCTTTTATGCTTTGGGACTTTATTTTTATTTCTCAGCTTTCATGTTTGTAGACTTACAGGAGGAATTTTTTATATTAAAGGGAAAGTAAGAATATGTAATTATTATTTCCTATTCTACCCCAAGAAATATATCAATAATCTACTTCCCCCAAGAAGAACACAATAATTTCCCAGAGCTATAATTAGAAAATAAATGGAGGGGGCAGCAAGATGGTTCACAGGGTAAAGGCACTTACCACCAAGCCTAATGAACTGGATTCAATCCTAGAATTCATAGTGTGCAAGGAAGAGTACCAACTCCCACAAGATAACTTCTGACTTCCATACATGCACTGTGGTACACACACACACACACACACACACACACACACACACATACACACACACGCATTCGAAATAAGTAAACGTTTATTTTTTTTTAAGTAAATGTTTAAAGCTTGAGAATAAGTGATAGATAAACGGAGACTACATAATAAGATAAGTCTAATAACTAATAAGTCTAATAAGACTACATAATAAGATAAGTCTAATAACATTAAGACTATATATCCAGCTGTCAATCCTCAATTACAATTTTAACCAGAAACTTTTTATCTTTTTAAAGTTCTGGATTCTGCTGTTGCTAAGATTGCTAAATTATGGGGCTGGAGAGATTGCCTAGTTGTTAAGAGCTCCAACTGCTCTTGCAGAGGATCTGGGTTTGATCCCCAGCACCCACATGGTGGCTGAGAACTGTCTTTAACTCCAGTTCCAGGGGAATCCGACGCCCTCTTCTGACCGTGGCATTGCACGACACGGGTGCACAGTCCTACATTCAGACAGTACATTCATACACATAAAAATAAATAAATAAATAAATAAATAAATAAATAAATAAATAAATAAAATTTAAGATTGCTAAATTAGTAAGCAACAAGCTTGAAATGGAGACTTGGGTGGATTTTTTTCATACTACAGTGGAACATGACTATTGTACTCTACTGAATAGAGGATGTTAGCTGTAGATGACAACAAATAGCCATTCTATGGGTGGGATGAAAGCCCTGGTACTATAACAAACAAATAAGGAAATACTTTATAATGGCCATTTTTCATGCGTATTTAAACCCAAGTGTGGTGACTTCACCAAGGAAGGGCCAGTGGTGGCCACTGGTAAAGGAGTGACACCATATGTTGAAAGAGAAGGATTACAAGGTTTAAATTCTAATAACTGGACTTTGTGGTGGCCTTGCTAACAAAGCTAAGTAATTTTGCATAGTATTTACATGTCTGTCTCTGAAGGAAAAGTTTTCAAATTTCCCCAGGTAAAGATGTACTGTACAACATTCTCCAGAGCTTTTCAAGTACTTGAAGAGTCTGAGATGTTACTTCATTTACCAACCAGTTTCATAAAAAGTCAGCATAGAAGCCATCAAACCCCTAGGTCACAGGTACAGGACAGTTTATCACAACAGTAGCATCCAGAGCAGCAGTGACGTCACAAGGTTGGACACGTTTGCCTACCCATGAGCACCGGGAGCCCAGGGTTCTTGGGGCCACCCTAGGAGCTTCTTCACCACAGGTTGCTTGATTACCTAAAAACAGACCTAAGACATAGACCATGTGGAGCAGATCTATAAACAAAGTGTTGAATCATTTTCAAGTGAGACTAAATGAACATGTATAGTTGCCTTTATTTCCTAGTTGGGAAAATTTTTATGAAACAAAATTCAGAATAAATGTTAATATATTTCCAAAATACTAACTAAAATAAAATATTAAAAACTAACTTGTATATTTAAGGTAATTAGAATATCAGAGTTTTTTACGGTTTTGACTCATTTTTTTTTTTATTTTGATGCTTCAGAGAAAGAATCCAGCATTCATCTGATCTCTATGATCCATATTTCAGGAAAACAAAATTGATTTGAGAAAGTTCTTTTTATAGAATCCCTCAAATAAATAAAATTACAAAGTGCAAGAAATTCACTGTTCTAGGAAAAAGATCTAATGGAAATAACAAATACAACATGAGAGCTTCTTGGAGGGGGCATCTTCAACGGAGGAAAGCAACAGTAAATGACATGTTGGATTCAACAAGGTGAATTTGAATATGTATTATTAGCTCATAAAAAGGAATCACTGTTAACTTTTAAAATATTTTATGTATCTTTTTGTGTGTATGAATGTATCATCTGAATGGATGTAAGTGTACCCATGTCATGCTCTGCCCTCAGAGGTCAGAGAAGGGCAACAGAGTCCCTGGAACTGGAGTTAACAGATGGAACAGATGGTTGTTAGCTGGCATGTGGGTGCTGGGACTTGAACATGGTCCTCTGTAAGAGTGGCTGGTGCTCTTAACTGCTGAGTCATCTCTCTAGGCCCATAATGGGTTTTAAAAAAGATAATCTCTATTATCATAGCCAACAAAAACTGTTGGGCTGGAGAAATGGCTCAGTGGTTAAGAGCATTGGCTGCTCTTGCAGAAGATCTGGGTTCAATTCCCAACACCCACATGATGGCTAGCAGGTGTTTATAACCCAGTTCCAGTGGAATCTGACCTCCATGGGAATAGCACAATGCTGGTAATACACTCATACACAAAATAAAATAATAAAATAAAATAAAATTTTTTAATAAAATAAAAGCTGAGGGTGGTGGCTCACACCTTCAGTCCCAGCATTCAGGAGGGAGAGGTAGGCAGATGGTTCAAGCCCATCCTGGACTGCATATTGAGTTCCAGGCCAGCTGGGGCTACAGGGAGACCTTGTCTCAATAAGAACAAGAAAAAAAGATTAAGTAAACAAATAAATACAATATAAAATTAAAATCCATTGTTAGAGTTAGAAGTATGGCTCAGTAGTAGAGCACTTACCTACCCCTCTAAATTCTGTGAGACCCTAAATTCAATTTTCAACACCATTTATTAGATTCTAATTTGTTTAGATTCAGAATCCACAGTGATAAATGACATGGATCACATCATTTTTTGCTGGAAGGTTTAAGTATAAGAACTTTGATGTTTTGTAATGCACTCTAAAATCCCTTCGATAGAGCCATAAGCTTCATGAAGAAGGTCATAGAGTCACAAATCCCTTGAAATGGCTAACTGGACCTAAATTGGCAGTCTGGCCTTGCTGAAGCCTTATCAACAGGTCAACTCCCAAGACTGAGGCAGTCTGTTTATGGAGCCACCTGTCTCACAGCCTTGAGATACTGCCCTCCTCAGCCCAAAGAAGGCTTTCAACTTATCCAAGGATACCTGGCCTTGGTATCTGAAGCATTCCAGCTAGGCTCAGGGAATAAAATCTTCCACCTCTATTCATTAGGCAGGCAACATGGGCAATGGAGTATCTGTCTTCGGCCACTGTATACTTATTTTGATAAGTATATATTTTTTGCCTGTTGCAAGTCTGGCTCTGGTTCTTATTTCTTAACTTTAAACTCCTTCCTTTTCCTTCTCCAAAAATCTAACACCCTTGAATCTTTAGGGGGGCCTGATGAGCAAGAAAACATAACTTCGTAATGAAGATTTTCTTTGAAAGAATTTAATTCGTTGTTTTTATGTTGCTGTTGTAGGTTTTTTTTTTTTTTTTTTTTTTTTTTTGTCTTTTTGCAAACAGGGGTCTCCCTGCAAGCCTAGTTTGTCCTGGAACTTTGTAGACCAGGTTGGCCTTGAACTCACAGAGATCTGCCTGCCTCTGCCTCCAGAGTGCTGGGATTAAAGACATGCACCCCCAGGCCCGGCGATTTAATTCTTAAAATTGAGGAAAACAAAGCAAAGTGTAGCTGTCTTTGCCTTATTCACTTTTGTCTCTTTCTTTTACAGGTAAAATCTAACAAATGTACCTAGTTGTTAACTGATTCAAAATGTAAATAAAATCTGTGATAAAATGTTTGAAACCATCCATTATTGGCTTGAGATGCAGATTAATTTTAAATAAAGTAATACTATGAAATTTCTTTTAGAACGAGAGAAAGTGGGCTGGAGAGATGGCTCTGCAGTTATGAGCACTGACTGCTCTTGCAGAGGACCCAGGTTCAGTTCCTAGCACCACACAGCAACTAACAACCTTGCTTCCTTAACTCAAGTTCCAGAAGATCCGACACCCTCCCCTGACCTCCGTGGGCACTGCACACATAGATGCACTCAAATACACACAGGGAAAACACTCATACATATAAAAATAAAAATTTTAAGTTAAATAAAAATAGAAATAAAAACCAGAAACAAACGACTGGCAAAAGCTTCTGAGCACTTGTTAAGTGCTGAGTCACTTTTGTCTCTTAAGTTTTCTTTTTTAGAAGCAGAGCCTATGCATAAGCACAGTATCTCTGTTTGATCTAATGCCTAGAGCAGCAGCAGTCTGTAGCCTCAATTACTGACCCCCCCACCCCCCCACCCCCGCCCCAGCTCACTCTGGATACTGATGTACCCTGGGTCAGTGTGTCAAGGCCCAACACTTAGGAGTTTGGATTCACCAGTCCCGTGGAAAGAGGTTTTTGGAAAGCACCCAATTCTTCTAGAAGGTTCTGAGACTTTCCAAGAATTTCCTAAAGATGCTGGAGGCTAGGGTTAACATTAGCAAATCGTTAGATTTCTAGAGTAGCTTTTCTCCCAGATTTTCATGCTGACTCTTGTAGGGACCCTCTAAAGCTCCCATCAGCATAGCTGAAAAGCCAGGCCATCTTCCCTTGACTGCTCTCCCTAGTGTCTTCATGCTGGCGTTTCCCTTCCTTCTCCCTTTCAGTTTCCAAGTCCTCAGGTCACCTTGAGCCTTGCGTCTCAGCCCCGCATCCCCATCCCAAACAGCCCGCATCCATCATCCTTGCCCAGCCTCCTCGGCTCAGTGCCTTGTCTCTTCCTCCCTCCATCCCTCCTTGCAAGGCCCAGCCAGACTCCACCTCTCCCTGCCCTGCCTCCTCCGACCCCACTTCCTCGGCTTGCCCCGCCCCTTATTCCCACGCGCGCGTCTCAGGTTACCATAGCTACACTGCACTCAGCTGCCACGCTTCCCTAGCTAGTGCTCTGCTGACCGGAGGAAACAGGCAGCACCATGAACCACATAGTGACCATCCAAGAGCCCAGGACTGACCTTCAAGGGCTTCGGAACCAGTGCCGGGACCGGTCGAGGGGCAAGGGCTACCTCTGCAGTAGAACTTATGATTTCCTTTACGGTAAGGTTTGCCTCAGTCCTCCCCAGGCCTAGTGTGACCTGGTTAGAGGTGTGGCGGAGGAAAGAGGAGCCCCTGGCAGACCTGCCTCGGGACCTCTTTGTTGAATGCAGCAGGTCGGAGCCTCCTGCTGGCCAGGCGCTCAGGGCTGTCCTTGCAAGCCACAGATGCACACTGATTCCCTGGGCACTTAGCGGGACCATCTTCACCATTTTTCCCCTGGTGATTTGTCTTCCTACAGCGTTTTGGTGCTTATTCAGAAAAGTATGGAATCCTTTACAAAGTTTACAATGTGCCTGCATTCAAATCGCAAAAGTTCCCCAATGAACGTGGCCTTCCTGCCCCCATGCTCTGTCCAACTCCAAATTTGGCATTCAGGGTAAAGAGGTGTCAGCTTATCTCGTTTGTCTTTCGTATTTTTGGTCTTCTTTTCAACTTTTTATACATCAAAAGTTGTTTTTTTTTTTTCTTAAACTCAGTACAATGGTTTCTCTAGGGCCAATAAAACCCATTTATTCCCTGATTTTCCATTGGTGATCTATTTTTTTCTGGACCTTAAATTCTTGCTCTATACATACTTGTAGTCTTCTCAAACCTATTCCAGTGCCTGTACTCAATATTAGGTAATAAACATCAATTAAATTATTGAATCTTACAAGTTGCTTTACAAATGACTCATTCCTAAAATTTATTTGCCCTTAAAAATGTATGCTCGATTAAAGTGATATGTGTAGTTGTAGGTATCAATAAATTTTAGGTATATATAGGTATATATAACTGTAAGCAATACAAGTTGGAGAGAACAACAACAAAACGAAAAAAAAAAAACTCTGGAAGACTCAAGAAAAAGATACAGGACGTGAGCAAGGAAAAGGCAGAGTCAGGGACTCGGGTGGGTGTGGGTGGGCATGGAAAAGGGAAGCGATCTTAGATTCGATTGAGAAATGATGTATGACCTATGGAAAAAGTTTAATAATAAAAAATTTATTTATATTAAAAAAAGAAAAAAATTATTGAATCTAATTGATACAAACAACTGTAATCAGTTAAGGATATTATTATTATTTTTTTTTTTGTCTTTTCGAGAGCAGGGTCTCCCTTAAGCCCAGCTGCCCTGGACCACTCGGTAGACCAGGCTGGCCTTGAACTCACAAAGATCCACCGCCTCTGCCTCCCAAGGCTAGGATTAAAGGCGTGTGCCACCAACACCCGCGCAACGGATATGTTTGTCTTATTCTAGACCTTG
>VZQC01000197.1:1026005-1073202 GCA_009823505.1 Rhizomys pruinosus | reverse complement strand
AGGTGTTTCTCAGACATCTCTAATTCCTCACTTGTGAAGTCTCTGTTCAGTTCTTTGCTCCATCTATTGAGTGGGTCATTTGTTTTCTTTTTTCTTTGTTTTTTGAGTAGTTTATATATTCTGGAAATCAATGCTTTGTCAGATGTATCTGCAGTGAAGGTTTCCTCCCACTCTGTGGGATTTCTCTTCACTTCCTTGATTGTTTCTTTTGATGTACAGAAGCTTTTGAGTTTAATGAGGTCCCATTTGTCAATTGTGGACCTTAATTCTTGTGCAGCTGCTGTCTGATTTAGGAAGTCTTTTCCTATGCCTATGTCTTGTAGTCTGCTGCCAACTTTTTCTTCTATTGCTTTCAGAGTTTGGGGTTTCACGTTGAGGTCTTTGATCCATCTGGAGTTGACTTTTGTACAGGGTGAGAGGTAGGGGTTTAATTTCATTCTTCTACAAGTGATGATCCAGTTTTGCCAACACCACTTTCTAAAGATGCTGTCTTTTCTCCATTGTGGCTAGGAAAGGAGTTCTTAACCCAGTTGTTCATTTTGGCTTTAATAATCTCTTTTGCAGAGGGGTTGCTACCTGGTTCTTTGTCTCTGGAAAAGAATGGAACTCAGTATAACCCAAATGAAAGTGTTGCACTAAAGCAGGCAATCTCGGAGCTGTTCATAGACTGAGTCAGGACATAGCCAGGAGTCTAGAACCTGGGCTGAAAAAATCATAGCTGAGGTGCCAGGCCCCCTGTGCTGGATAGCTTTAGTGTCTACTTGACACACCTGGGTTGAGGGAGCCTCAGTTGGGGAATTGGCTACATTGGACTGGCCTGTGGCCACGTCTGTGGAGTATTGTCTTGATTGTTGGGCAAGCTGGGAGGGCCCAGCCCACTATGGGTGGTGCCACCCCTGGACAGATTATGTTATTCAAGAAAGCAGGGTGGGGAGCTGGAGAGATAGCTCAGCAGTTGAGAGCACCAACTGCTCTTGAAGAGGACCCGGGTTCTATTCCCAGCCACATGGCGGCTAAGAACCATCTTTAACTCTAGTTCCAGGGGAATCCAATGCCCTCTTCTGACCTCCGCGGCATTGCATGACACGGGTGCACCAACCTATGTGTAGTCATACATGTAAAAAATAATAAATAAAAAAAATTAAAAAAAAAAAGAAAGCAGGCCGGGCATGGGCCAGAGAGCAAGCCAATAAGCAGCATTCCTCCATGGCCTGTGCTTCAGCTCCTGCTTCCAGGTTCCTGCCCTTAGCTCCTATACTGGGCTCCCTGAGTGATGAACTGTGAACCAAGAGATGTGAGCCAAATAAAACCCTTTCCTCCCCAGTTGGTTTTGGTCAGAGTATTTTGTTGCAGCAATTGAAGAGAAACTAGAACACTCCCCTACTTGCTTTCTGTGAGAGTTGCTAGACTTAGCAAAGATAGAGAGTGCACAGTTAAATTTGAATTCCAGTATAAAACTTTTATCTGTGAATGAAATTTCCCAGAAAAACCTGCATCTCCAACTGAACCTCCTGCAAGGCTGATCACCTTAATTAGAGCAGAGTTTGGAATCTTGCAAGTCCGGAGGCTAATTATCATTTATCTTGCATTATCTTTAGCCTTTTCTTGCCCACTTCTGTGTCTGACCTAACATACCCTGAGTAACAAATAAAAACCTTTTAGAATGTATTAATTTATCAGACCATCAACTTCCACCAATTCGGGGGCTAAGAAGCCTATCAGATAGCAGCTAGGACCTATACCGGAATTCTCCCCATTTTTCTCTAACCCACCTCTCTGATATCTTCACCGATGTATTGAAAACCTTCATGAAACTATTACCACATTGGAACATGGAATTTGGGGTAACCTGAATCTGTGTTCCCAGACCAAGAATGAACAATCTCTTAATGTCTTTGAGCTTAACCTCTTTAAGCTTTTGTGTTCAGACATCCATGGGATATATTTCTACTAAGCAGCTATACATTCATTGCCTATCTAATGGCTGCATTCAATAAAGTTGTTTTTGTTGGGTTGTTAAGAATGGATTCAAATTATCCAAATTCAGAAGACTTATTTGTGAATCACAATACCAATTTGTTTAGACTAGCTGGTCAGGAGATTTGTTTCCCTAGAGATGAATCTATTGGGGAAATCATGTCTCTTGCTGAAGGCTGTTGGTGAGTTTATTGTCACATTGCTTGGTTTAATAGATTAAGATATACCTAGTGAGCAGCGACATGCAGTAGCAGATAAATCATTTATTGAACTTTGGAGAGATAATTTGGGCACATCATCATTACAGTCTTTGTAAATTTAAGGGGCACATTCTGAAGATGGCTGATTCTGTTAATTTCTTAATGGAGAATGGTCTTTTCTTATCATGTCTCCAATTCTTTTTATTTATTTATTTTTATTTTATTTATTTCGGTATGTGTATCAATGTACTGTCTGCATGCAGGTTTGTGCACCCGTGTCATGCAATGCCGCAGAGGTCAGAAGAGGGTCTCGGATTCCCCTGGAACTGGAGTTCTCCTGGAATTGGAGTTTCAGACGGCTCTCGGCCGCCATGTGGGTGCTGGGGATCGAACCTGGGTCCTCTGTAAGAGTGGTCGGTGCTCTTAACCGCTAGGCCATCTCTCCAGCCCTCCAATTCTTTTTTATAAACTTATTTATTTAAAAATATTTTATTTGGCTGGGCATGGTGGCACATGCCTTTAATCCTAGCACTTGGGAGGCAGAGGCAGGCGGATCCTTGTGAATTCAAGGCCAGCCTGGTCTACAGAGCTAGTTCCAGCACAGCTGGGACTACAGGGAGACCCTGTCTCGAAAAAAGATAAAAAAATTTACTTGTTTTTATTTTATGTGTATGAATATATTGTCTGCCCATATGAAAGTACACCTATGTCATGCAGTGGTCATGGAAGTCAGAAGAGGGTGTCAGAGATACAGACAATTGTTAGCTGCCATGTGGGTGCTGGGAATTGAACCTTGGTCTTCTGCAAGAGCAGCCAATGCTCTTAATTGCTGAACCATCTCTCCAGCCCCTATTTATTTATTTATTTATTTATTTATATTATTTTATTTTTATTTTTTATGTGTATGAGTGTTTTGCCTGCATATGAGTGCACTCATGTATACAATGCCCATAGAGGCCAGAAGAGGGCTTTGGATCCCCTGGAAGTGGAGTTAATGAAGTTTTAGAGTTATCTCACTCCATGTGGGTGCTGAGAGCTGAACCCTGGTCCTTTGCAAGAGCAGCCACTTCTCTTAACCATTGAATCTCTCAAGCCCTCATGTCTACAATTCTTTCAGATATGCTTTCTACATCTTTCCAGTGCACTGAACATGGAAGATAGTTCCTAAATTTATTCTCTTTCTCTGTCTCTCTCTCACCCTGTGAACCTGTACGTTCGTGCATGCAGGCCAGGGGTCAACATCAAGTACCCTCTTCAGTGCCTCTGCACCTTATTTTTTATTTGGTTTTTAAATTTAATTAATTAATTAATTAATTAGTTAATTAGCCTTTTGGAGACAGGGACTCTCTGAAACCCCAGCTTGCCTGTAGACCAGGCTGGCCTTAAACCCACAGAGATCCACCTCCCAAGTGCTGGAACTAAAGGTATGTACCACCATGCCCAGCCTTCACTTTAATCTTTTTTAAAACAAAACCTCATTGAATGGGGCTACTCTTGCCCCTCCCTCCCCAGTGCTGGGATTACCAGTGTGTGAGCTGCTGTGCCTGGCTTTTTAAGTGGGTGCTGGAGATATAAACTCAAGCTGTCATGGGTATTTATGGAGTATTTAAGGTAATATGCTTGAAATATAATAGGCTTCCTGTTTGCATTCCAGTTCTGTAATCTGACTTGGAATTCACAGGGTGGAAATACATCTAATAGATTTTCCCTGGCAGATGGCACACGCTAACAGGGCCATGGGCAGCTATAGTTAGGCAACATTTAAACTCTCTGGCTTGCTGTCCCATTACAAAATTGTGATAGGGCACCTCAAGACTGCCTATAGCTATGCCATATTATGAGTCTCAGCTGAGCTCAGTAGTTAAAACTTAACTCAGATGTATGGGAATAAAAGAAAAGTGTAATTCAATTGAACTGGGACAGGAGTTTTGAGAACAGTTCACCATGTACCTGGTTGATTAGAAACTAACTCATTCTGCATGGCCTCTGTACTTTATGCTTGGCTTGCTTTTAGAGAATAGGAACAGTTAGAGGGACTTACCACCCATAAGCTTGGGAACTTAAACTTTCCACCCCTGGATATGTTTTTTCCTGTATAAGCACCTCCCAACTGTGACTCAGGCACTACACACTGTGGGCAGGAGGTCTGGTGTGTAGTCATCAGCTGAGTAAAGACTTTCCATTGCTGTATTTTGTGTCTTAGTGGTCTTCTCTGATGAAATTACCCTATTATGAAATGATAAGCCAGGCACACTGGCACATGGCTCTAGTTCCTTCTTCCTGCTCAGAAGGCAGAGCCAGGAGGATCACTTGAATCCAAGCATTCAGGGCTATCCTGGACAACATAGCAAGACTGTGTCAAAAGGAGAGATAAGACTAAGATGGTTCAGGGTCTGAGTTTCATCCATAGAACCTACATGGTGAAAGAGGAGAAATGGCTCCCACAGGTTGTCTGTCCTCTGCTATCCACAAGTCCACGTACAATGGCATATGTGCCACCTCCTCAAAACAAATGTGTTAAAACTTAAAAAAAAAGAGGACTCAGGTTTGGATCTCAGCATCTACATGGCAGCTAACCAAAGTTCTTAACTCCAGTCATGGGATCAGAGGCCCTCTTTTGGCCTCTGAGGACAGTGTAGGAGACCAGTCACTTACATATGTGCAGGCATAACACTCACACACATAAAAATAAAGCCTTTTAAAAAGGAAGAGAGAGAAAAGAAAAAATACAGTTGCATTATTTTCCCACTCTCACCCAGGGTGAGACATGCTCTGTTCTTTACATTATTTTATTGTTTCACAGATCCATTATTTATTGTGTCAAGTGAGCGAGACCATGCACAGGCAAATATCCAAGCCACCCTGGTTCGAAGCAGATTGGTAAGTCTAATTCATCTATTAACACGACTTGTAAATCTGAATTATCTAATTTAGCTACTGTATACTGAGTTTAGCCAATCTGAATTTAGGTTCTGTAAGAAGTGCTTTATGGTGATTATTGGGGCACTGGGCCTCTTAATATAAGAGAGAGAGAGAGAGAGAGAGAGAGAGAGAGAGAGAGAGAGAGAGAGAATCTGTTCATGTACCAGTAACTCTTCTTGTGTTGTATGCATTGTTTTGACTTTTTTTTTTTTTTTTTTTTTTTTTTTTGGTCTTTTTCAAGACAGGGTCTCCCTGTAGCACCAGCTGTCCTGGAACTCACTCTGTAGACCAGGATGGCCTTGAACTCACAAAGATCCACCTGCCTCTGCCCCCCAAGTGCTAGGATTAAAGGTGTGTGCCACCACGCCTGGCTTTGTTTTGTACTTTTTAAAAATTTCTAATATAGGGCCTGGAGAGATGGCTCAGTGTTTAAAAGCCACTGCCCCAGGTTCAATTCCTAGCACACAAATGGCAGCTAATAGCCATCTATAACTCCAGTTCCAAGGTATCTGAGGCCCTCTTCTGACCTCCATGGGCACTGCACAACATGGATGCACCTACCTACATACAGGCAATACATTCATACACATAAAATAAAATAAAAATGCTAATAAAAATTATAATATAATTAAAACAATTTAGAAAAACCTAACAGTATAGTTTTGACCTTTTCCTCCTGCCTCCCTAACATTAGAGAAAAGTTCCCTGCTTTAAATCCATGTTCAGCAACCTGATCCATTATCCAAGATATTCTCTGTATTGGAGCAAGGCAGACCCTGTCCCATCATCTGTCAGTAGAGAGTGGAGGGGACATGGGGAGAAACACAAAGAAGCCCTCCATCACTGTGCCATGTAAGTACCAGGAGCCCAGCTCCTAAACATTCCTGCTTGTTTTGTTCTCTGGGTTTTTTGTTTGTTTGTTTGTTTTGAGACAGGGTCTCCCTGTAATCCCGGCAGGCCTAGAACTCGCGATATAGACCAGGCCGGCCTTGAACTCACAGAGATCTGTCTGCCTCTGCCTCTGCCTCTGCCTCTGAGAGGCTTAAAAGTGTGCACCACCATGCCCTGCACATACTTTTTTTGTTGTTTTTAATGAATATACTGTTGCTTTTTAAAATTTATTTACTGTGAATAACTTGAAAATTTAAAGCTGCCATATAAATTCCTTTCTCCAAAACAGGCCTGATTAAGGAGGCACGGCTATACATTCATTGGTTAAAAGTTCTCAGAAAGTTGGTATGAATATTTATATGCATATTGAAAGATAGCTTGCTGTCAAGGACAGGGCTAACTGAGTTTGTTATTGGATTAATCTATCTCAGAACCTGAGTGCTCTTTTCTGCTTATCTCAACTATTTTTTATAAACTGTGACTAAAGTACTTTCAAGAATACTTTAAAATATTTTATTAAAATAATGGTTAATTAAGCTACTTACAAGTTCATTTTGAATAAATTAATAAATAATAATGTCTTCCAGCCTGGGTATAAAAATTACTTTTTGAAACTGCTATTTTATATATTTTTATTAAAAATTGGATTATTTTTTAGCCGGGCGTGGTGGTGCATGCCTTTAATCCTAGCACTTGGGAGGCAGAGGCAGGAGGATCTTTGTGAGTTCAAGGCCAGCCTGGTCTACAGAGTGAGTTCCAGGACAGCTGGGGCTACAGGGAGACCCTGTCTTGAAAAAAGACCAAAAAATAATTGGATTATTTTTGTATTTTGAATTTTATAAATCTACTCATTTTTCCAATCTTATTTTCCCTCTCACTGGGTCCTGGTTTCCAGCTCAGGGGATGTGATTATATCTAGTGTAAAATGTAGGAAAGTTACATGCCTGTTATCAAAATATGAGATACTCTGTATTCCTACTACACAGTTGCAAATATTATATGGAAGTTATATGTGGAAATGATAAACGTGAATCATGTTTTCCTGCTTCCTTTTAGAACAGATGCTTCTTTTCAGATGCCTAAAGAAGTATATGAAGATGCTGAAGTTTCTGGAAGGAATCGTTATAAATTCTTTGACAGGTATAAAGTCAAGAGTAATGAGCATTTGAGACCTGAGATTGTCAGAAATCCTCTTTACAGTACTGGTGGCAGTTATGGTTTTTGAGTGGATACAACACACCAGCCATTTAGTTCTTTGACTGTTACTGAATAGACATGTCAGAAAGGATAATAGTCCCTGCCCTGCCTAATAGTGAATTGAAACAAAGAGTCACACAGCTGGTAAATGGCAGAGCTGGAATTCATTAAGTGTGACTAACTTCAGAGGTGCTGATGGCAACTAAGGATGTATAGCTGAGAACAAGATGGCGTTATCAAATAAGGTCAGATATAACAGATATAACATGAGATCACAGCGGAGGGAAAATTGCTAACTAAACATGTTCAAATGGGCAATATTTGAGAATGTTACCCAAACCAATATGGTCAAAAGATTTTCTTATTTCATTCTGGGATACCCATGTACTCAAACTACTCAAAAATGAGGGTTTTCTTATAAACCCTGGCAAACAGTCTTGATACCACACCTGAATAAGCTTTCTTTAGAAAGAGAATTTCTAATCCTCATTGTCATTTATGAGCATTTTTTAGCAGAAAAACTTTGATGCTAATTTGCTTTTCAGATAGTTATTTGTAATTTCAGAAGGTCTTAGGAACTTGAGAAATCTCTAGGGACTATTGGGTATCTGAAGCCAAGTTCAAGCCACTTGTGAGAGTGTCTTCAGAGAAGACATTGCTGTGCTTACTGAGGATACAGATTCATAGGCTGCACCCTATGTTGAAAGAATCTCCTGAAGGATGCTTGTACTCATGGACTATCACTTATAGCTAAAAAATGGGGAAAAAAAAACAAAACAGAGAGATATGCAGGACGGTCATGGCAGAATGCATGATCTCGGTTGGGGTGGGGGTGGGGGGAAGGGAAGGGGAGATATGCCTGAACTGAATTGGAAANAAAATTTCAATAAAAAATTGACTTTGAAAAAAATCTCATGTATGAAACTCCCCAAATTAAAGAAAAAATATTAAAGTTTACACTAATTTGGAATTGGAAACAAAATCTTCCTGTGCAAAGGTATTTTGTTGACCTCATCTTCACCCTGTCTATGAAGGAAGTATTTCAGCATTGCTTATGAGGCCACCAAACACTGCATGTCTAGGGTGATGACATTTGTTGAGGGGCAGGAGAACTGATCCATACAGGGCCACCCAGGGGAGGCACTCGGGAAGAGTGCCCAGAAACAGACTTTGTAGTATCAAGAAGTGATCTGTGGTTCATGTGGGAAGATGACTGACATGTTTAAATAATTCTGTATGCTGAAAAGTAACTCAAGAGGACCAGGAACTGCCTGTCCATGTGATGGAAAAAGTTGTTTGGAAGGTCTTCTCTATAGAACTGAATGCAGAGGCAGCCACTGCAAGGCCACTTAAGGCCCTCCAAATGCCAAAGTACACATAATTTTGAATGTACTTTTAAGCTTTATACTAAAAGAAGCATGATGATATGAAAACATACTGTGACTATGATAATTGTATTTCTTTATGAAAATGTAAAGTGTCTCTTATAGATGTAAATATTCTAATGGAAGATACGGCATTGTATCAAAGGGTCCTCAGTGATATGTTAAAATGGTACATTATGCTGGGCGTGGTGGCGCACGCCTTTAATCCTAGCACTTGGGAGGCAGAGGCAGGCGGATCTTTGTGAGTTCAAGGCCAGCCTGGTCTACTGAGTGAGTTCCAGGACAGCTGGGGCTACAGGGAGACCCTGTCTCAAAAAGACCAAAAAAAATGGTACATTATAAAATTAATAGATCCAGCCAGGCGAGGTGGTGCATGCCTTTAATCCTAGCACTTGGGAGGCAGAGGCAGGAGGATCTTTGTGAGTTCAAGGCCAGCCTGGTCTACAGAGTGAGTTCCAAGACAGCTGGGGCTACAGGGAAACCCTGTCTCAAAAAGACCAAAAAAAAATTAAAGTTAAATTAAATTAAATTAATAGAGCCAGTTAAATGCAACAACTGATACTACCTATGAGGGTAAGACAGTATAGAACAGATATATCATCTTGTTTAAATTTCATCCTTCATACAGCATTACTTACTGCATTTAGAATCCTAACAGAACACACAGAATCAGTATACCCTAAGCCAGAAGCTGTATCCAAAGTAATATCTCAGAAAAATACCAGATAACAGACAATGCTGTGAAACAAATTTGGAATCAACTCTGAAGAAAGTGATTTTATTCTAATAGAAAGTACTAGCATCAGTGTCCACCCTATAAAGAGGAAAGTCTGCTCATGCTTCAAAAAGAGAAGCCTGGTCAAGCAAGACCTAACTGTGTCCTCAAGTGGATGGAACTGGTGGTTGAAAAACCAAAAGGAGCCAGGGGCTCCCCCCCCAAAAAAAACACCCCAACTCCGAGTGACCCTTGAGGACCAGATCCTCAACTGACCTTGAGAAAACAGAAACCTTGGTTAATCTGGGCTGACTGTGTGGCCTTAAGCATCCAAAAGGAAAGTATAACCAGAAATAAATAATCAATAAGGTATGATAAATTGTATTTCACATATAAAACTTGAGAATCCTTCAAACCTTCAATGCCAGATGGGGACTACTAAGATATCCACCTTGTAGACTGAGCGGCTACTGGGATTTCAGCCTCTTCAGAGTGTAGAATGCCGTTGTTTGACTACCCATGCTATGTTATGGAGGCCAGTGCAGGAAGAGCAAAAATTTCATACACATGTGTTATCCTTTTCCTCCCAGGCCCTTTCTTCCGTTTCTTCATCAGATGCCCCTCAATGTCGTTTTAGCATCATCCAGGTAAGTGACTTTTTAAAAAACTCTCAAGTCTTTATTCATTTCTATATTTTTTTTCCAAGGTGTTCATGAAATAGCCAGGAAAAGCAGCCTTTTTAAAGGTCTCAAATTCTGAATAGAAATATTCTTGGGGCTGGAGAGATGGCCTAGGGGTTAAGAGCGCCGACTGCTCTTGCAGAGTACCTGGGTTCGATCCCTAGCACCCACATGGCGGCTGAGAACCGTCTTTGGCTCCAGTTCCAGGGGAATCTGATGCCCTCTTCTGACATCTGCCGCATTGCACGACACAGGTGCACAGACCTACATGCAGACAGTACATTTACACACATAATAGAATAAATTAAATTTAAAAAGAGTCTTAGGCCAGGGTTTCAGGAATACATTTGAGGGCTATGGTCATTTCCAATTTTATATATATATATATATGTGTGTGTGTGTGTGTGTGTGTGTGTGTGTGTGTGTGATTGTTAAAAATACTGTATAGCACATTCGTTGCCCTCTGTGGGTGAAATTATTATTAAATTATTAAATTCTAGCATTGCAGAATACTTCATGACTAGTTTGCCTGATAAAATGCACTTATATTTTCTTGTGACTAATCCATATGTTACCACATGTCTATATACTTCAAAATAAGTGCCAATTAGGATCCCACTTCTCCTGTTTTCTTTTTTTAGTGCTGAGAGATGTAGAACAGATTTCTTGTTCTCCCCAGATGGAGTAAGTTTGTGAGGTGGTGATTTGCCCAGAGACAGCTGTAGACTTGAGATATTTCCCATACACATAAGGGGTACTCAGAACTAGGTGGATCCCTACAAATCCCTCTGATAATTCCTTAAAACAGTTTCACTGAATCACCTGCTTTGGGGGCCACGGTTACCTCAGGTCTAACAACTGTAAATTGATTACAGAGAGTTCAGGGTCTATGATGGCTAACACCATGCCTTCCCTATTCCTTCCTGAATAACTGTGTCATGAGGGATAAAGATTCTTTCCAAGGGTAAAGCATGGTATTTAGCATCTTGCTCTCTATCTCTTGGAAGAATCTTCAGGTGTTCGGTGGGTGTGAGTTTGTAAGTAGTAAGAGAAAGGTCATCTTGTATCAACAAGGATAGATTGGGAGCAGCTCACTTCCAGACTCACCTCATGGCTAGCTCTTGGAGTCCTTGAATTCTTTGTAAGCATCTTAGGATGGAGATTACAAAGTTAATATGTCAGAGCATTCAGGGATAGCATTCATAATAATGGAACAGGATTTGCTAGGTCTGAGAATCTTTCACTGTATACAGCTCTCTTGGCCTGGCAGGGAGAATCTAGAAGACTGAGTGTGGCAGACAGTGCCAGCTCCTGGTGCCTGGGCCATGGTGGAGGAAGAGTGCCTGTGTCAAGGAAACAGAGCCACAGTGGCTGCTGTAAGGACTACCAACCCCAGAGCATGGGCCCCTGAGGACCAGCCAGGACATGCAGGGCCAAGCCAAACAGGGAGCCAGTGAGAACTCTTTTGGGTTTGAGTACTGGTCAAGGTTAAGGAGGAGATGGGGAATAGTGATACCTTGATCATTATTTCTTTTTAAAAAATATCATTTATTATTTTTATTTTATGTATATGAGTATATTTGCCTGTCAGAAGAATTCCCCTGGAACTGAAGCTACAGACAGTTGTTAGCATCCATATGGGTGCTGGGACTCAAACCTGGGTCCTCTGCAAGAGCTTTTAACCACTGAGCCATCTTTCTAGCCCCTGGTTTGTTATTTTATTCTCCTTTGAATCCAACTAGAATGCGGTGGGGGATTGAGGGGAGACACATGCTAGATTGGATGAAATGAGGAAATTGTTAAGTTACCATAGGAGTTCTATCAGAGTACTAGCCTACAGGAGACACTGTCTCACAAAAAAATCCAAAAGGAACAAACCACTTTGGGGGATGCCTATTTCTTTGTAACTTTGTCAAGCTAGGTCCTTTCCAACCTTTAAATCTTTACATGTGAGAAAATTGAATAAAACAGCATCTGTTTTACTTTCTACTCCTTTGCTTACTATTATATTACATTTTCATAGACTGTTAGAAGTTCAATTTTTTGCTTTGTGATAGTCCTTTACCTATTTTTCTGTGCAATACTCTATTTTATTGGTTTATAGGGGATTCTTATGTAGAAGGCTATTTAATTTTTAATAGTGAAAATGATCATTTTTATTTTGAAAGACACAAAACCCCAAATAAACAGAGTCATAGTATGTTCATGAATAGAAGTCTCAATATCTTAAAGATGGAAATTCTACCCAAATAAAATCACAAATTGAAAGCAAGTCCAGTGAAACTCTAACAAGACTTTTTAATAGAAAGTTCTTATAGGAGGAAATGTAGATTGATACTAAACTCAGGAAAGGGTACCTTTTATTTCTCTACTAAAGAACTATAGGTAAAAGTAAAAAACGAGATGTATTTGTACACTGGCAAAAAATATAATGCCTAGAATAACTAAGTGCAATTGATGTATCAAGGAGATATTTAATTATTGTTGAAAGTGTGGATACTTAGAACAACTTGAGACAATGATCTGATAATATGCATTAACCCTGAAAATGTTTATCTAGCTGAGGCTTCAGTAATGTGACTACAATTATCTGTTACTGGCACAATAACGTACATAAGAAAGCACCCAGGAGAGCCAGGAATGAAGAAACACCCCTCTTGTCCTAGTACTTGGGGGACTTTGCTGAGAGGTAGTGCATTTCAGGATAGTCTACACATTGAGACTCAGTCTTAAAAAAAAAAAAAAAAGGAAAAGAAGAAGGAGGAGGAGGAAGAGGAGGGGAAGGAGGAGGGGAAGGAGGATGGGAAGATAAGGCACCAAAAATAACATCCCAGCACTGTTTAACACATTGAAGATGGAGACAATCTGCCTACAGTAAGAGGTTACAAAGTTATCTGCACTTGGGGTGGAGAGAGGGCTCATCTGTCAACAGCACTGGCTGCTCTTGCAGAGGACCGGAGCTTGATTCCCAGCACCCACTTGGTGGCTAACAATCATCTGTAACTTCAGTTCCATAGGAATCTGACACCTTCTTGTGACTCCAAAGGCATTGCACAACATGGGCACAATAACATACATGTAGGCAATACACTCATACACATAAAATAAAAAATAAAAGAGCACGCACTTCTTTTCCAGTTCCATTCCCAGAACCCATTTCTTCACATTCATTGGTTCTTGAAAAGCAAGAATATTCATGCATGCCAGTGAACATTTATTTACTCAATTGCTGTGCACATGTGCATGCAGTGTGTGCAGAGATCAGAGACTACAGAACACTCTGGAGCTGGAGTTACAGGCTACTTAATTTTTTATCATAAATGTTGCAAAGCCTATTTCTAGGTTTTCCACACTTTAAAATTGTCATATTTGGGGGATATTTGGGGGCTGGAGAGATGGCTCAGCAATTAAGAGCACTGGCTGCTCTTGCAGAGGACCTGGGTTCAGTTCCCAGCACCAACATGGCATCCAACAATGGTCTGTAACTCCAGTTCCAGGAGATCCAAAACCCTTTCCAGTTTCAATGGGAATTGCATGACATGAGTGCACTTACATTCATGCAAGCAATACACTCATACACAAAATAAAAATAATAAAACATTTAAAAAATTGTGATATTAAAGGAAGGGGAAGAAGAGAAGGGGAGGGAGGAGGGGAGGAGGGGAGAAGAGGAGAGAGGGAAGGTAAAGGAAAGAAAAGAATAAAAAAGCCAACCCAGAAACAACATCCAGTGCTCAGCAAAGCTGGCAGAGAGAATTCGTTAACCACAGGCCACAATAACAATGTAAAATGGTTTCCTTGATTCCGGCTCAAATCTCCTGCCGGTTGCTGACATGGAAGAATTCACGACACAGAGGTCTGCAAAGGGTACCACCCCAGAGGCCCTCGTCAGACTGCCAATCCAATGCAAGCTTCACCTACAGACCTAACTGGTACTTCAGGGTCCTGGACAATGAGACAGCATGGGTGAAGCTTGCCACATTTATTCTAATCATTGTTGTACAGTCAGATTCTTGATTTGAACTCAAGGCTTTGGGGTGGGGTGTGGCTTTAGTGGTGAAGGCCTGGCAGAGCATGAGGAGGACCTCACTTCCAACCTCTCCATCATGCAAAAAAATAAGAATTAATTGTTACCAAGTTACAACTCAAGATATCTCCACTCAAAGGAATTTTTTACCCATGAAAGGTGATTGATACAGCTAAATATAATTGACACACATATTGTAATTGTTTATAACTGAAAGATTGATTAGTGTTTTCATCAAATCCCTGTGCCCAGCTCTGCTACAAAGGTGAGCCCTCACACCCACCTCTGATTCTTCCTCACCAGTGAACTGTCACCTTCTCATCTTGAACAATGGCACTATAACATGAAGCCCAGATCCAGGTGGCATTGGGAACTCTGACCTACTGACAAATGTTTACACTGCCTTCCCCTGACTAGAAATCATCAGAAGTGTATTCTCTCTACATGTTATGTGTTCTGAAAATGCTCTCCAGAGTCACACACACAGAAGCCTCGAGGGGTAATCTAAGCTTGGCAGCTGTGTGAGAACCTAGGCGTCTAACACACCAGTGTCAAGAACCATCAGGTGACTCAGGTGTCCTGAGCTTATAGCTGTCCCAGTGTTTTGGCCCCTCCAGACACATACGGCTTGGCAGCCAGTTGCAGATGTGTGCCTGCAGGGAGGTGGGGAGGGACTTTCTAAGCGGCACTATCCTCCTGGCTGCCAAGAGGGATCTCAGTCAAGCAGGGCATGGTGCACCCAGTTCTGAACACCTGTGCTCTCCAAGCCTGCCCTTGGCTCACAAGATTGTGCCTGTCACTTCATGTGGATTGAATCATACAAACAAGGTGTAACTGTGACCAGGAAAAAAATCCACAAAGAAACTCTTATGGTTGACTTCTGTTGTCAACTTGATACACCTGAGAAGAGGGAACCTCAAGGAGGAAATCCTATAGATTTTCTATACCTATAGAGGTATAGGATTGGCCTGAGGCATTTTTTTTTTACTGTTGTGTGATGTGGGAGGGCCCAGCCACTGTGGGTGATGCCACCCCTAGGCAGATACAACCCTCCTGGGTTGTATAAGAAAGCAGGCTGACTGTAGGGAGACCCTGTCTCAAAACGAAAGAGAGAAAGAAAGAAAGAAAGAAAGAAAGAAAGAAAGAAAGAAAGGAGAAAAGAAGAGAAGAGAAAAGGAAAAGAAAAGAAAAGAACAGAAAAGAAAAGAAAAGAAAAGAAAAGAAAAGAAAAGAAAAAAGAAAAGAAAAGAAAAGAAAAGAAAAAGCAGCCTGAGCACAGGACAGAGGAGCAAGCCAGTAAGCAGTATTCCTCCATGGTCTGTGCTCTAGTTCCTGCCTCCAGGTTCCTGTCTGACTTCCCTGCATAATGGACTATCACTCCAAGTGTAAGATGCAATAAATGCTTTCCTCTTCCCCTAAAAAAATGGCGATATTTTGAGGTATAGAAGTTTAATCTTACCTCCCATTTCTTTTACAAGCCATGCTTAAAAAGATCTTTACTCAAGGATAATATAACTATTTAAAAATTTTTTTTAGTTCTGTATGTCTGTTTATCCATCTGTTTCTGTATGTGTAAGTGCAAGCACATGCATGCCAGGACACATGTCCATAGGAACATCAAAGGAAAACGTGTGAGGGTCAGTTCTCTCATTCTGCCTTGTTGATGCAGGGCCTCTCTTGTAATTTCTACCTCTGTGCAGTGTCTAGGCTAGCTGACCCTTCAGTTTCTGGCTGGTTCTCCTGTCTCTGCCTCCAATCTCCTGTAAAAGTGCTGGGACTACAGGTGTGTGCCACTGCAGTGGGTTCCAGACATCAAACTCAGTATGTCAGGCTTGACTATCAAGTATTTTTACCCACTGAGCTATCTCTCTGACCCCAATATAAATGTTTTTTACTTACACATTTTTTGAGACAGAGTCTTGCTCTGTAGCCCCGCTTTGGCCCCCAACTCACAATGTTCCTATCTGCCAAGTGCTGAGGTTAAAGGTTTGTGCTACCATACCTGGCTATTTATGGTTTCTTTTTTTTTTTTTTTTTTTTTCTTTTNCTACTACTACTACTACTTCTACTTCTTCTTCTTCTTCTTCGTCTTCGTCTCTTTGAGACAGGGTCTCCCTGTAGCCCCAGCTGTCCTGAAACTCACTCTGTAGACCAGGCTGGCCTTGAACTCACAAAGATCCGCCTGCCTCTGCCTCCCAAGTGCTAGGATTAAAGGTGTGCGCCACCACGCCCGGCATGGTTTCTTTTTAAAAAATTACTAAAAATACATTTAGTTATTATTTTGGGGTGTGTGTGTATGTCCACATGCCACAATGCATGTGTGGAGGTCAAAGGACAACTTATGGGAGTCAGTTCTTTCCTTCCGTCATGTGGGATCCAGAGACTGAACTCCGGCCATCACGCTTGGTGGAAGTGTCATCACCTATGGACCCATCTCACTGGCCCCTGCTTAGGATTTCTATTAGTGCTTTGGTAGTCTCATTTTAACACTATTTAAAAATAATCTAGAACTTTTTTTTGTCTTTTTGAGATAGGGTCTCCATGTAGCCCCCAGCTGGCCTGGAACTTGTTACATAGATCTGAGTGGCCTTGAACTCACAGAGATCCACCTGCCTCCCTCCCAATTAAAGGCATGCACCACCATGCCCATGGAATTAACCTTTAAGCTAGGGATTCAGTAACTTTCCCACATGCTCTCCACATTATTCCAGCACTCATTATAGCCATCGTGCAGAAGGAGGAGGCAACTCTTGCACTTGCTTCCTTCACAGGAAGCTTCACTTCTCTCCTTTACTCCTGCATTTCTGCCAAATTGGGATATGATGAATGTGTATATGAAGGAGGGAACGTAGCAATGCTGAACAGGCCCCAAAGTGTGGTTACAACATCTCCAATGTATCTTCACAATGTCACAGATGCTTGTCACTGTTCCATGTCTTTGAGTCACATGTGACTGCATTCCACACGCTGTTCTTCCTTTCTTGGCTCATCCAAGTCCTCATCCAGGACTTGTCTCCTGCCTGCAGGCCAACAGTCTCTAGGCTTCACCCTCAGGGGGTAGGGAAAACCCGCAGGAGATCACACATGGAAATGAGCAGACTCACATGCAGAGAGCCAGAGAGATAGTAACTCCATTTATTTTCTGTCGGTGAGGTCTATATATTGAAGGCTACTGTGCTCTGGGCAAGGAAGTTGGGGGCAGGCAGAAGGGAGGGGCGAGCCACCTTGGCTCTAGTCAGGGGGCTGTAGAGCTCCTGTTTGAGCAACAGGTAACTAGAGGTGTGATATTTTGCTCAATGCCTCAAGGGAAGGGCCATCCAGTCCTGGAACTTTGCAGAGATAGGTGAAGCAAGAATCATTGTAATATCCCAAACCTTCCTGCTACAGATAATTCACAGAGGCAACTGAATGCCCACAGAGATATCAGATAACCGGAGATCTTCCAGCACAGGTCTTACAAGTTCTTGCTTCAAGCCACACATAAAGTTTCATTCCCACAGATGCTTTCATGAGGAGAGCAAGGTACTTACTTCCTCTCACTATTTTGGCAGAATTGATAATAACAAGGCAAATTCTCTCAGAATTTCAGTGCATGATCTTAGCATACTGGCCTTACTTTGTGCCTGTCCACATTTAAAAGTGGGAATGTGCTTCATGAAGTTCAGAGTTGTTTTGCCTGCTTCTACAGTATTTTTAATAATCATACTGAGTTTCAACTTTGAATGAATTTTCCCTTCTAGGCTAGAACCATTTGTTTTTGCTCCTACTCCTACTAAGTATGCATTCATCCCTTCAAAGACTACTGTGGGCACTCAGACTGATTTTCGAGATTCAGATGTGCAAACAGATCCATACTCGCCAGAATATGTCGTCTGTCAGGACACTATTCCTGAGCTCTTGACTCTGGCTACTCTGACCTGGGGTGAGTTGGTAATTCTTGTTTAATATTTCAGGTGGCAATACTAAGAGCCATGTATGCAGAAGTGATGCCCATCAGGCAACTCTGCTTTACAGAGGGAAGAGACCCCGTGTATGAGGAGAAAACATTTGCCTATATCAGAAAAGGGCTGGTCTCCAAAATATAGAAGGATCAAAAACTTGCTATATTCAATAGCAAGAAAATAGAAACTTATTAAAAAATAGGATACAAACCCAAATAAACATTTCTCAAAAGTCGACATGCAAATGGGCAAAAAATTTATAAAAATAAATGAAAATGAATTGTAGAATGCAATGTAGAGAAAACAGGTTAAAAGAGTCACATGCAAATGGGCAAAAGATTTATAAAAATAAATGAAAATGAATTGTAGAATGCAATGTAGAGAAATAAAACAGGTTAAAAGAGTCACATGGGATGGGATTGTAAATTCTAAGTAGTGAGGATAGAAGGAACAGCAGAGAAGTGATGTAAGCAAACAAAGAGCCAAAAAGCCCCAAACAAACCAGCAATCTGGAATTCACCAGAACTGAAGAAAGGCAGGAGACCTCACAAAGGAAAATTCCACTGAGTAGTGATCAGCATAAACCTTTAAAAAATTCACACCTATTATCAAAGAAAAAGGCTCAAAATCTATTAGGTGAGGTTATCCACAAATGAAAAATATGGGATTGACATTTTGTAGTATGATTTTTTTTTTTTTGGTCTTTTCGGGACAGGGTCTCCATGTAGCCCCAGCTGTCCTGGAACTCACTCTGTAGACCAGGCTGGCCTTGAACTCACAAATATCCACCTGCCTCTGCCTCCCAAGTGCTAGGATTAAAGGCGTGCACCACCACACCTGGCTTGTAGTATGATTTTTTTAAGGTACTATGGGAAGATAATTACAAATACAGATTTTTTTTCTAAGAGCTAAATTATTATTAAAGAAGATGAAACAAAGACATTTCATGCATAATAAAGTATCTCATAAGATATTAAAGATTAAGCAAATTTATTTAGTAATGTGTAACCCAGAAATTTCATTTCAAGAAAAGTGAATTCAAGACAGGTGTGGTGATGCATGCCTTTAATCCCAGCACTCAGGAGGCAGAGCCAGGTAGATCTCTGTGAGACTGAGGCCAGCCTGGTTTACATAGTGAGTTCCAGTCCAGCTGGGGAGACAAGGAGACCCTGTTTCAAAAAAGAAAGAAAGAAAGAAAGAAAGAAAGAAAGAAAGAAAGAAAGAAAGAAAGAAAGAAAGAAAGAAAGAGAAAGAAAGAAAGAAGACAGAAAAATACAAAATTCTGCTAACAGAAATGAATATATGTGTTCACAAAAAGATGTAAGAATGTTCAAGACAGCACCATTCACAGTCATTCCAAACTGAAAAGAACCTAAATGTCCATCAACCACAGGGTGGGTGGGCACAGTACATTCATACAGTTCAATGAGAACAGAGGCACAACTGCACTCAGCCACATGGGTAAATCACACACAGCAGGGAAAGAAGGGGTGTGGCCTAGAAAGGCACATCTACACTCTGATCCATAAACCCAAACCAACCAAAAGTGAGCAAAACATTCATATACATAAAATTAAATAACTTAAAATATCATTTTAAACTTAAAAAAAAAAACCTAAAACAGACTGTGCTTGAACCCTGATCCCCTCATCATAACAGCTGTGACCTTGTGCTTCTTCCCTTACCATTAAGCCTCTCGGTGTCTTCATTTGTAAAATGCTCTATTTCTGTGGTAGGGATTTGTTGAAGATCAAATAAATTTTAACAGTTCTTGGTATGTCGTAAATGCTTAAAAGTTGTAAGGAATAAATGCACAAATTTTTATATAAAATGCTAAAATGGAAAGAGAGTTCTAAATTCCCTTTTATGTTTATTTTGGGAGAGAAGAGACAGGAAGGGAGATCAGTATGGTAGTTAAAAGAATTATCGCTGGGAGGGTGGTGCACGCCTTTAAACCCAGCGCTCGGGAGGTAGAGGCAGGTGGATCTCTGTGAGTTCAAGGCCAGCCTGGTCTACAGAGTGAGTTCTAGGCCAGCTGGGAATAAAGGGAGATCCTGTCTCAAAAAAAACCCCAAAAATCCCAACAAAAATAAAAATAGAATAATCAACTAGGGCTGGGAAGATGGCTCAGTGATTAAGAGCACTGGCTCCTCTTTTTCAGAAACCCAGGAAAAATAAAAATAGAATAATCAACTAGGGCTGGGAAGATGGCTCCGTGATTAAGAGCACTCACTGGCTCCTCTTTTTCAGAAACCCAGGTTCAATTCCAAGCACCCACATGGTGGCTATTGTCCTTAACTCTAGTTCCTAGGGGATCCTACATCCTCTTCTGATCTCTTTGGGCACTGCACAATATGGTAGCCCTTACATACATGCAGGCAATACACTCATATACATAAGATAAAAACAATAATAAAAAAAGAACTGTCAAATTTAAATTTCATTACTAAAGGTAAAGTATATTTGATATGTAATGTGTGTGCTGTTAAGTCTGAGTGTTTGTCATATTTTCATACTTTTTGTTTTTAAATCAATATTTTTAAATCAAAATTTTAAAATAAATTTTGTTTTAAACTCTACACAAAATTATATTAATATAAATATATATTAATATAATTAATATATTAATATATATTTATATTCATTTACATGGGGAGTTTGTTGTTTTCTGAGACAGAATCTCCCTGTAGTCCCACCTGGCCTAGAACTCACTATGTAGACTAGGCTGAACTCCATTTTACAGCGATCTCCCATCCCCTACCTCCCAAGTACTATGATTAAAGACCTGTGCACCATGCCTGGTTCTTATTTACATATTCATTTCTCTTTTTTAAAGCTGTTACCTTTTATTTATTTATTTTTTAAATATTATTTATTCTTTATGTGTATGAATGTACTGTCTGCATGCAGATCTGTGCACCCATGTCGTGCAATGCTGTGGAGGTCAGAAGAGGGCGTCAGATTCCCCCGGAAATGGAATTAAAGAAGGTTCTCAGCCATCATGTGGGTGCTGGGGATGGAACCCGGTTCCTCTGCAAAAGCAGTCGGCGCTCTTATCTCTCCAGCCCCCTTATTTTCACTTTTTAATTGTGTGTGTGTGTGTGCGCGTGCGCCTGCGCGTGCACGCGTCAGTCTGTCTGTCTGGCGGTCTGTCTGTCTGTGTAACTGTATGCTGTGTGGGGGTGAGTGGGTAGGTACCTGCAGAGGCCAGAAGAGGGTACTGGATTCCTTGGACCTGGAGTTATAGTTGAGCTGCCTGACATGGATGCTAGGAACTGGGTCCTCTGTAAGAGCAGCATGCACTCTTAACCACTAGACAGTCTATTCAGCCCCCATTCATTTCTTTTTACATAAAATAAATGGACAGTATACCTACAAAATTAGCAAATGGAAGGTTTGACAAATACAGATTTTCTCATTTCTTCAGACATTTCTGTACAATTATTTTTTAAAAATGAAAATAAAAACAGCTTGGTTTATTGGAGTTCAGTGATCACTAGAAAACTTGGCTTACACTTACTCATTTAGCCGTTTTGGGTCCTAAAAAGATTATACAGCAAATCAGTGTTACCTTTACTCCTTTTAACCAACTGAGTGTGTGATGGAGATCCCAGAACTTGTCCCAGAGAGGGCTAAGTTGAGTTCTGTCTCAGCCCATATCTGTTAGTTGGCCAGGAGATGTAACTGATGGCCCAAGCAGTCTTTGAACTCTTAAAGGTGGAGAACATATCTCAGCTAATGAGTATTCCTTCATTACCTGTTGTTTGTAAAAAGTCTCTGTTTTTAACTTTCAGTCAACAAATTCCCAACCTCTGATATATTTTCCCCTCAGGACTTAACAGTCTTTACATTTTAAAATATGGACTTGTCTAGCACAGGATCTCCCAAGGTGATTATTCAGTGGTTACTCTATTCCCAATAATTTCCTTCGACACGCATACAACTAAAACAGTTTACAGCTCAGTAAGAAGAGGCAGCATAGGGCACGGTTCACGCAGGCCATGAGTCACATCCAGCATGGTCTTTCCCAGTGGGGTTATGTCACATCAGAACCCCTGACTGTAGAGCGAGGCAGGAGGGTGCCACCTACTGGTGGCAGGTGGGTTTACCCTGTGTTCCTGAGCTATGATATCTCCTACAGGCCGAGGTCTCCCAGCAGGACAGGCTGAAGTGGAAATGATAGAACGGGCCCGAGAGAAGCGGGCATGGGAAGCAACTCTGCCTCCACTGAGCAACCTCGCCCAGTCTGAGAAAAGGAGGAAGATGATGAATGCAATGGAGAGGAAGGAGTGGGCCTTCAGAGAGCAGGAGATTGAGAAGTAGGTTCTCTGTCAGCTCCTGGGTTGATGAAGTAACACTCTTTTTTTTTTTTTTTTTTTAAATCTGAAAAGGTGTTTTCCAGAATATCTGGCTCTAAAAGCAATCCTTAGCCTGTACAGATAGGAAACTGTTCACCATCACCTGCATATGACTGGCAATGAAAGCAGGTCAGCACTGAGAGGGTAATGGGAGGGAAGCACGGCTTTACAAAGGAAAGACAAAGGGGAAATGACTAAGTGCCTACCGTGTGTCAAGACCAGCCCTGTCACCTTCACTCTCAAGGTAGCCTGCACTTGGGATTTCTTCATGCCTCCTGATATTTCTGTCTACTTGACCTGGAACTGTCCACAGATCACTTGCTCTCTAGGCACAGCTGCTTAAAGAGCACTTTTTCTTTCATTAAAAATTTTTTTCTGGGGCTGGAGAGATGGCCTAGCTGTTAAGTGCACCAACCGCTCTTGCAGAGGACCCGGGTTCGATCCCCAGCACCCACATGGTGGCTGAGAACCGTCTGTAACTCCAATTCCAGGAGAACTCCAGTTCCAGGGGAATCCGACACCCTCTTCTGACCTCAGCGGCATTGCATGACACGGGTGCACAAACCTACATGCAGACAGTACATTCATACAAATAAATAAATAAATAAATAAATAAATAAATAAATAAATAAATAAATAAATAATTAAAAATATTTTTTCTATCCTACCTGCCTGTCAGCTGTTCTTCATTCTCCGTAACCACACCCATATAAATATTTCCACTAAGCAGAGAGTCGCTGTTGAGTGCCCCCCCCCTCAGGTTGCTTGTCACATTTTTGCCAGAGTGGTCCTTTTAAAGCACACAAACATGCTCACAGGATGAGCGTGCTGTGGCAGTTCCTTAGCTCTATGCTAGAGTGCCTCTTTGAGATGCCATGTACCTCTTAATGTCTGTAACTTGCTTGAAGATTGCAGGACCTGCGCCTGGAGGTTTTAAGAGAGCTACTGAAGAAGCGTGAAGAAAACCAGAATGAGGTGACCCTCAGGCAGCTGAATAGCCAGTGGTGTAAACTGCAGGAAGCTAAGGAGGCGAAGATGGCTCAGATCCAGCGCACACATGTATCAAGTAATGTGCAGCACAGAGCCAGCAGGAACAGGGAAGGGCTCTGGGGCCTTGACCTAGCCTGACTTAGCTATGATCAAATGCCCCCTTTGTCCTGGGTGTATGAAATACACAAGGGAGAGGGATGGTAACTTCCCAACATGGAAAGTACAGGAAATCCTTTCTAAGAAAATCAAGTGCCCATGTCCTAATAGGTAGTCAAGTTATTGGTTTTATGAGGTGCGTGTGCATGCGTGTGTGTGTGTGTGTGTGTGTGTGTGTTGTTAGTAAACTCCCCACATTCATAGGCTAAGGCTCTATTTTGTTGCTCAACTGTTTTTTTTTTCATTATAGCCCCCAAAGAGTACATTTTAATCATCTTTTTTCTAATTGCCCCTCTCTCTCTCCAAGAAGTTTTTAATGCCATAGGTGCATTACATACATATTTGCATATGCTACAATTACACATTTTCACTTTGCACATGAAAACAAGTAGTGTACAGTTCACTATCTGTTCAGTACAGGATTGCATCAGGGGCTGAGGCCACCAAGAGCACTTCTGTACAAGAATAAAGATCTGAGTTCAGATCCGAAGCACCCATGTTGTGTGCCTGTGACCCCAGCCCTATGAGGGAGTGGAGACAAGAGGATCCCTGGGGCTTCGGGACAACCAGAACAGCTGAAATAGCAAGGTCCAAATTCAGTGAGAGACTTTGTCTCAAGGGAATAAGACAGAGTGTGACAGAGCAGGACACCCAGTGTCTTCCTCTGGCTTCCACCCACCAATGCACAGATGTGCATCTACCACACCGACACACCACAGAGAGGGACAGACATACAACACTCACAAAGAACAATAAAATTGAGAATAAAGTTAAAAATTTAATTAAAAACTCAAATTGCTAATATTTAATGTAATTTTGTAGCTTTACTTACTGAGAAACTCTTTTCTTTTCTTTCCTTTTTTTTAAACAGGATCTTCCTGTAGTCCCAGCTGGCCTGGAACTCACTCTGTAGACCAGGCTGGCCTTGAACTCACAGAGATCTTCCTGCCTCTGCCTCTGCCTCCTGAGTGCTAGGATTAAAGACATGCACCATCACACCTGGCTTAAAGACAGTTCTTAGGCACCATGTGGGTGCTGGGAATCAAATCCAGGTCCTCTGCAAGAGCAGCCGGCTCTCTTAACTGCTGAGCCATCTCTCCAGCCCATGAGAAACTTTTAAAAATTACCTATACAATTATATCATTGATGCTGGATGTGGTGGTGCATGCCTTTAATCCCAGCACTTGGGAGGCAGAGGAAGGCAAATCTCTGTGAGTTTGAGGCCAGCCTGGTCTACATAGTGAGTTCCAGGACAGTTGGGGCTACAGGGAGACCCCGTCTCAAAAAAAAATTGTATTATTGAGGACATCAAGCTGGTTCAGCAGGTGAGCAAGTGTTGCCAAGCCCGAATTCAATCCCCAGGACTGAAATTGGTGGAAGAAGAAAACTGACCCCACAGAGTTGTCCTCTGACCTCCACACATGTGCTACACACTCATGTGTACACACATACACACACACACAAAAATTAATAAATAAAATGTGAAACATTGTATTACCAACATATGCAAATTAGCAGCTGCTATGCACATTAACAATTCAATCACATTTTAAGAAACACTGAAAATTGTTGTTTGTCCAGAAAAAGTATAACACTTAAAAACTAAATTATTTCTGCTGGGCGTGGTGGTGCACGCCTTTAATCCTAGCACTTGGGAGGCAGAGGCAGGCGGATCTTTGTGAGTTCAAGGCCAGCCTGGTCTACAGAGTTCCAGGACAGCCGGGGTTACAGAGAGACCCTGTCTCGAAAAGACCAAAAAAAATAAATAAATAAAAATAAAATAAAATAAAATAAAAACTAAATTATTTCTTTAAATTATTTTTGGGGAACATAACCTTTGATATTTTTTTGGATTGGGACCTGGCTAGTCGCTGGGCATTTATTTAGATGTTGTTGACATTTTTTCCTTATCAGTGCATAACTATTGATAGATTTGACTAAATTTTATAGATAAGTAACAAAATAGTAAATTCTTTAAAAATTTTTTTATTTATCATTTTTATGTGTATGAGTGTATTGCCTGCATGTAAGTAGGTACACCCATGTCATGCAATGCTGTGGAGGTCAGAAGAGGGGGTCAGATTCCCCTGGAACTGGAGTTAAAGACAGTTCTTAGCTGCCATGTGGGTTCTGGGAATCAAACCTAGGTCCCCTGCAAGAGCAGTCGGTGCTCTTAACTGCTGAGCCATCTCTCCAGCCCCATAAATTCTAAAACTCTAAGTCACACACAAAGCACTACAGATGTGTGCAGATGCCGCCTTCTCCTTCCACCTGCCAAACCCCTCTGGAAGCCGTGAGCCAGGATATCTTCTGCTTATTTGGGTATTAGCCAACATGAACCTGTTGGTTCCTTTAAGGGGAAATGGATTTTTCTACTACTCCACTTAACATATATTTTCTATTGACTTTCAATTGCTTTTAGTCACTTAACAAATTTTTGTAGAATACTACTTCTTGTCCCAGAGCTTGCAGTTATAATAAAGGTGTGTGTGTGTGTGTGCGTGTGTGTGTGTATGTATGGTGTGTGTGTATGTTGTATGTGTATATGAGTGTATGTTATGTGTGTGTAGGGTGTGTGTGTGTGTAGGGTGTATGTGTGTGTGTAGGGTGTGTGTGTATTATATGTGTATATGTGTGTGTAGGGTGTGTGTGTATGTTGTTTGTATATGTGTGTGTATGTATGTATGTATGATGTGTGTATGTTGTATGTGTATATGTGTGTATGTGTGTGTGCGTGTAGGGTGTGTGCGTATGTTGTATGTGTATATGTGTGTGTTGTATGTGTATATATGTGTGTAGGGTATGTGTGTATGTATGTATGATGTGTGTGTATGTTGTATGTGTATATGTGTGTATGTTATGTGTGTGTGCGTGTAGGGTGTGTGTGTGTTGTATGTGTATATATGTGTGCATGTAGGGTGTGTGTATGTATGTATGATGCGTGTATGTTGTATGTGTATATATGTGTATGTTATGTGTGTGTGCATGTAGGATGTGTACGTGTGTTGCATGTGTACATGTGTGTGCGTGTAGGATGTGTGCATGTGTTGTATGT
Source organism: Rhizomys pruinosus (assembly GCA_009823505.1). Taxonomy (NCBI): domain Eukaryota; kingdom Metazoa; phylum Chordata; class Mammalia; order Rodentia; family Spalacidae; genus Rhizomys; species Rhizomys pruinosus. The sequence goes on along the minus strand of VZQC01000197.1, from coordinate 1,046,708 downwards.
GTACATATGTGTGCATGTAGGTGTGTGTTGTATGTGTACATGTGTGTGTAGGTGTGTGTTGTATGTGTACATGTGTGTGTAGGGTGTGTGCATGTGTTGTATGTGTATATGTGTGTGTAGGGTGTGTGTGTTGTATGTGTATATGTGTGTGTAGGTGTGTGTGTTGTATGTGTACATGTGTGTAGGGTTTGTGTGTATGTTGTATGTGTATATGAGTGTATGTTATGTGTGTGTAGGGTGTGTGTGTATTGTATGTGTATATGTGTGTAGGGTGTGTGTGTATGTTGTATGTATATGTGTGTATGTATGTATGTATGTATGATGTGTGTATGTTGTATGTGTATATGTGTGTATGTTATGTGTGTGTAGGGTGTGTGCATATGTTGTATGTGTATATGTGTGTGTGTTGTATGTGTATATATGTGTGTGTAGGGTATGTGTGTATGTATGTATGACGTGTGTGTATGTTGTATGTGTATATGTGTGTATGTTGTGTGTGTGCGTGTAGGGTGTGTGTCTATGTATGTATGATGCGTGTATGTTGTGTGTGTATATGTGTGTATGTTATGTGTGTGTGCGTGTAGGGTGTGTGCGTGTGTTGTATGTGTACATGTGTGTGCATGTAGGGTGTGCGTGTGTTGTATGTGTACATGTGTGTGTAGGTGTGTGTGTTGTATGTGTACATGTGTGTGTAGGGTGTGTGTATGTTGTATGTGTATGAGTGTATGTTATGTGTGTGTAAGGTGTATGTGTATTGTATGTGTATATGTGTGTAGGGTGTGTGTGTATGTTGTATGTATATGTGTGTATGTATGTATGTATGATGTGTGTATGTTGTATGTGTATATGTGTGTATGTTATGTGTGTGTAGGGTGTGTGCATATGTTGTATGTGTATATGTGTGTGTGTTGTATGTGTATATATGTGTGTAGGGTATGTGTGTATGTATGTATGACGTGTGTGTATGTTGTATGTGTATATGTGTGTATGTTATGTGTGTGTGCGTGTAGGGCGTGTGTGTGTTGTATGTGTATATATGTGTGTGTGTAGGGTGTGTGTGTATGTATGATGTGTGTATGTTGTGTGTGTATATGTGTGCATGTTATGTGTGTGTAGGGTGTGTGTGTTGTATGTGTACATGTGTGTAGGTGTGTGTTGTATGTGTACATGTGTGTGTACAGTGTGTGTTGTATGTGTACATGTGTGTAGGTGTGTGTTGTATGTGTACGTGTGTATGTTATGTGTGTATAGGGTGTGTGTGTTGTATGTGTGCATGTGTGTGTTGTATGTGTACATGTGTGTAGGGTGTGCGCGTGTTGTATGTGTACACGTGTGCGTGTAGGGTGTGTGCGTGTGCTGTATGTGTATGTGTGTGTGTAGGTGTGTGTGTGTGTGTGTTTTATGTGTACATGTGTATGTTATGTGTATGTGTGCAGGGTGTGTGTGTTTACCCACTGAGGACTCTAACTGATTCTGCTTCCACCAATCCTGCCCATCGTAAGCCACTCAGCACCATGCAGGTGGCAACCTCTGCATCTTGTGCTGTGTTCTGGCTGGGATGAACCATTGTAAAATTCATCCAGTTCAGTAATTTCCTGATGAGTCAAAGACATTTGGGAGATAATTATGGAGGTTGTTTTTTTGTTTTGTTTTTTTTACTTCAGTAATCAGAAAACTTGTAGGAAAGGTAAAGAACATAGAAGGCAAGCTGGAGAGAAGAAACATCATCAAGGACTATTCCGATTTCGCATCTCAGGTCTATGGACCTCTGTCTCGCCTTGGTCGGTTCCCAGACAACAATTCAGAGGATTTTGTAGTCAAAAACCACTATCTCAACACCTATGAAGGTAAAGAATTCACATAATTAGAAGTTTAGTAGAAGTCATCTGGATTAAGTTAGATTTAAAGGTAAATATTTGAAAAAAAAAAAACACCAATGAATAGGTTTAATATGTTTATTAATATGAGTTCATACAAAGCAATAAAAAATTCAGACTTGGGACTGGAGAGTTGGCTCAGTGGTTGAGTGCCGACTGCTCTTGCAGAGGATCTGGGTTTGATTCCCAACACCCACATGGTGGCTAAGAACCATCTTTAAGTTGGGAGTGGTAGCACATGCCTTTAATCCTAGCACTCAGGGGGCAGATGCAGGCAGACCTCTGTGAATTCAAGGCCAGCCTGGTCTACAAATTGAGTTCCCGGCCAGCTGGGTCTATAGGGAGACACTGTCTCAAAAAAGAAAAAAAAAAATTAGAGTCAAAGAAAAGAAACATTGTAGAATAATTTAGCATAGAGTAAATTTAGCTAGTTATTAAATTAAATTAAATATAAATTCATGGTGAGGTTTGTATCTTTTATTTATTTTTTGGGAGGGGAGTAAAACATTGTTTAATACTTAAAAGAACATTCAAAAATAAAATAAATTATTTATTTTATAATCTTATTATTTCCTTTTATTTTTATTTTCCAAAGTATTTTATTGATGTTTCGTGCGTCTCATGTAACCCATCTCAGTGCAGTTTAGACTCATTCCCCTGTCCATGCCCAGTTCATGCACTCTGTCATAGATTTCTTGCATGTTTTTCTCTGCAGAGGTTTATCGTTTTGGGCAGAAGTTAGCATTGCGCCTTTTTTGTAGTCCAAGAGACTTGTTTAAAAATTTTAAATTTCTGCTCACAAGTTGAAACATAATCTGGCCAAGATCATGGATTAGCAGTCACACTGTTGAATTTACGGCCCCGCTGGCCATCCCTGGAGCAAACGTGAGGCATCGCTCAGCGCCCATTTTGGAACAGTGGTACCATGTATGGCAGGGTCACTGAGTAACTATTGGCTGCAATTTCTTGTAGGCCACATCTTTATTTTACAATAAATTTCTCTCTGTATCACCTAAGCCACTGGAAACAGAAGTTAATTAAATGTGCTTTACATTCTATTTTTCATTCTATTAAGAACTACGCTTTATCAACAATTCTAGCCCTTGGAAACACCTAACAAAACTAACAATACACTTTTAATATGTCAAATTTAAGTATACAATAAGTCAAATTCAATGTATACTTCCTTTCCATAGGCTTAGTGGAACTTGAGTCATGTCTCCCAGATTTTGTGACACAACCAAGGATCAAACCTCCAAAGCCAAGAATCATCTCCACCAAAGCTGGCTTTCTGAAAAGGGATTCAAGGACCGAGTATGAATTGGCAGAGGTTCACAAGGTACAAATGTGATCTGAAGACTAAATGGTTCCACTCCGCCTTCTGCAGAGAAAGGATGCACTCTGACTGTGCTTTGTCATGGGCACCAGCGACCCCAGGCCTGACACGCAACCTACCTTCTTTCTCCTCTCTAGACTTTCTCTCCTAGAAGTCGCCCCTGGTGTACCCAACTAATATGCTTTTCACCCTCATTTCGAACTGTAGCAAAACTTCTTTGAGGTCCTTTCTTCCCCTTTACAGAAGTTCTATTACTTTCTGAAAGTGCTTCCAACTTCGGATCGGTAGTGTAAAATTCAAAATGATATGAAGTTGCTGGGCGTGGTGGTGCACGCCTTTAATCCTAGCACTTGGGAGGCAGAGGCAGGCAGATCTTTGTGAGTTCAAGGCCAGCCTGGTCTACAGAGTGAGTTCCAGGACAGCTGGGGCTACAGGGAAACCCTGTCTCAAAAATACCAAAAAGAAAAAAAGCAGAAAACAAAAAACAAAATGACATGAAGTTTAGAAAACGTCTAGTATTGGGAATTACTTGGTGTTAAGAGTTGTAACAGACTCCATTTTCTTTCATTATATGTTTGTTATTGGGGGATCATGAAACAGGAGTCATGAGTGATTCCTTTTTTAAATTAATTTTTATTAATTTCTGTATGTGTACTGTCTGCATGCAGGTCTGTGCAATGCCGCGGAGGTCAGAAGAGGGTATCGGATTCCCCTGGAACTGGAGTTCTCCTGGAATTGGAGTTACAGATGGTTCTCAGCCTCCATGTGGGTGCTGGGGATCGAACCCGGGTCCTCTGCAAGAGCAGTTGACGCTCTTAACCGCTAGGCTATCTCTCTAGCCCCCCCCCCTTTTTTTTTTAAATGAGTTATTCCTTTTACATCCAGTTTAAAACTCAACTAAACATGACCAGGCAAACCAGCAGGCATCAGAGTCACCTGGAGAGCTTGATAAAATGCATTGCTGGGCACCACCACCATTGTTTCTGCTCAGTAGGACTCAGTGAGGCTGTGAAGATGGGCAGTTTTCACACGTCTCCAGGCAACGCTGCTGCTGTGGGCCTAGGAGCCATACTTTAGAACCCCTGGTTTCTGACATCATCCTGTCACTAGTCCACATGCGTTTGCTTGTTCCACTGATTTCAGTAACAGATAAGAATCCCTGAGATTCTGAACATGAAAAAAATAGGACCCTGGAGGCTACATAGATAGCTCACTCAGTAAAGCACTTGCTGTGCAAGCATAAGTACCCGAGTTCAATCCCCAGAGCCCAGGTAACACAGCCAGATGGTGGCACATGCTGTGTTGGAGAGACCAGATGGACCCCTAGGACAACTCAGCAAGCCCTAGGTTCCAGTGAGTGAAAGACCATGTCTCAAAGCACTAAGGTGGTCAGCTCCTTGGGAACAGTGCCTGAGGATGACCTTTGGCTTCCATACATACCTGCACACACACAAACACACAGACAGACAGATATACACACAGACACAGACACACACACAGATACACAGACACACACACACACACACACACACACACACAAACACCAAGGATCTTGATAATGATTGCCTGTGTGTTTTTTTGCACAGTTTCAATCTCTGTGGAAACCTGAATACAATGTTCACCAGCCTCTCGTTTCTTGTAAGGCTTTTTTTTTCTTTCTGTAGACACTTGTTATTGGGCTGTGGCACTCCTCTTTCAGTCACGATTTGCTGAGGTTGTGTGTGTACTGTGTCTCTTTATCTAATGCTCAGCCATGTTTATCAAGGTAAATTTTTATAAACGTTGATGTCCCTTTCATCATTTGGTAAGCCTGCTTTGGTCAAGATATACCAGCTTATTTACTAGTGTTAGATTTGGTTTACTAATGTGTTGGCGAAGATTTTGCCTCTCTGCCCACCAGTGAGATGGTTTCCTTGGTTTTCCTTCTCATTTGGCTGATGAGGGATTGATACCAGATTAGCCAGGTCTCCTGAAATGAACTTGTTGCCTTCTCTCTTGAAAAGAGTTTTATGTAAGGTTGAGGTGATCTGTTCCTTCAATATGAAAGAATAGGCACATAAAATTATCCAGGACTGAGTTCTTATTTCAATTCCTTTATAGCTTACAGAACTTTTTTTGTATTAGTTTTGGCTAAATTATACTGCTTTGAATTTCATTTCATGTAACTTTTCAATTTTTTTGACATGACTATTGATCATGTTGTTTTTATAATATTTTGTTTTACATATTATTGTATCCAATTTTTTCATGTATAAACACAGATTATTGTGTATTATTCTTCCTTAATCAATTTTACTGGTGGCTTGCTTATATTCTGAGTACTATATTTCCAAAGAAATAAATTTCTGATTTTGATTCTCTCATGTATACATGCACATGTATACTAAGTTCTATTGTTACATTTATTATATCTCCTTTTCATTGGGTTAGTCTGTGATTATTTTCCTAAACTAGGAAAATTGATCATATAGTTTATCAATTTCAAGCACTGCTTTTTTTCTATAGTCACTTAGTTCTGATATATAATATTTGTCATGACTAACCTAAATCTAAAAGCATCCAGTATGGCTTTTGAACCTACATCTAGTATTCTGTAAAATTTGCAAATATGGAGGAATTTTAACTCATTTCTGAACTAGCTTCTAAGCTCCAACATACTGCGGTCAGAGACCATAATCACTGTAATACTGACACTAGGGAGGCTTGCTCTGGGGCCAAGGGGTGACTCAGTGCCACATCATGTGTTTGGAATGTACGAGGCTCTGGGTTTGATCCACAGCAGCACCACTGGAGGGAGAAGAGGAAGGAGGGACTAGAATGCACGTGATCATCCTTATAAACTAACCAAGATTACATACATGTTATCAGATTGCATCCATGTTACACTATGCATCTGAAGATGCATCTGAAGATGTGTAGGGCAGGCTGTTCTCAAATCCCCCTCCTCCTATGACAGTTCTCTCGTCCATTTCACTGGTGCATCTCCTATAACCACCCAGTGCATTTTCACTCCATTTTGATTTCTTTGAGACAGACTCTCATGCAGCCCGTGGAGACCTAGAACTGCCCCCACCTCCCATGCTGGGATTATAGGAATGTGCCACCACACCTGATACATCTCTCCATCCCTACTTTTGAAGAATGATTTTGTTGAACACAGAATTCTGACTTGGTGGGGGGGGGGGTTTCTCTTCCAAGACTTCATTGTCTTATGAATTGCATGCAGTAGACCAGGCTGACCTCAATCTCACAGAGATCTTTCTGCCTCTGCCTCCTGAGTGCTGGGATCAAAGGTGTGTATCACTCACTATACTCAGCTTCCACTTTTGTTTTGATTTGAGATATTTATCTTGTTTGGTTTTCTGTAGGTTTTCTAGATCATCAATTTGGTGTCTTCAGTGTAATTTTGGAAATTATGCTGGAAATATTGCTTTTGCCCTTTCTCCTCCCTTTCTCTCCCCTCCCTTCCTCTTCCCTCCCTTTCCTTCCCCCTCCCTCTCCCTTTCCTTTCCCTCCCCTCCCTTCCTCTCTCTTCCCTTTCCTTCCCCTCCCTTCCTCTCTCCTCTCTCCTCTCCTTCTCAGGTTTGTGGTCTGTAGAAGTGTGTAAGTTTGCTGACGTGAAGTTCCTTGATCTGGACCTATTTCACTGCAACTGCTAGGGTGGGAAATAAATACCCTTTACATTTTAAGGAACAGTTTTCCTAACAGAAAAGTTTCATGTTTTTTAAAAATTTTTTTTATTTATTTTATTTTATTTATTTATTTGTGCATATGAATGTATTGTCTGTATGTAGGTCTGTGCACCCATGTCGTGCAATGCCGCGAAAAATATTATTTTGTATGTGTATGAGTGTATTGCCTGTATGTATATAAGCGCACCCATGTTTGCAATGCCCACACACAACAGAAGAGGGTGTCACATCTTTCGGAACTGGAATTACAGATTTGTTGACACCGTGTGGGTGCTGGGATTCAAGCCCAGGTCTGCTGCAAGACTAGCCAGTGCTCTTAACTGCTGAGCCATCTTTCCAGCCCAAATTTCATGATTTTGTATTTGGGATTCCATGATAGAATTAAGATTCTCTGAATAATAATCTTTACCAAGGACAGTGTCTCATAGTTTTATAGTTTTATTCTGACCTGACATTCATGGGGAGGCACCTTTTTTCTTTTTTTTTTAAACACACACACACACACACACACACACACACACACACACACACAGAGTGGAAGGCTCCATAGGAACAACACCTGAGGTTCCCTTGGCNTTCTAGTGTGCTGGGATTACAGGCATGAAGCACTATTGGGTGCTGGAACTGAGTCCAGGGCTGTATGTAAGCACTCTACCAACTCAGCTATATCTACTTGCCCCCCTTTCAGTCTGCCAGTGTTATACTTTTATATGTTATCTCACAATTCTTGGATGTTCTGTTCTGTTCTGTTTAGGTTTGGGTTTTTTGTTTTTGTTTTCTCCTTGCAGTTCACTTGCGGAAAGTTCTTGATTCTTTCTTTGACTGTGTTGTCTGGTTATGGGCATTTTTTGTTTGTTTCTGTTACTGCATTTTGATTTCTAAGTATGTGTTGTGGTTCTGTTTTAAAGTTTTCATTTCTCTTTACATTACTCTTCCCATATTGCATGTTGTCTACTTTTCCCCATTGGTTTCCTTAGCACATAGATAGATATTTTTAAGTCCTTATCTAATAGTTCCAGTGTGCACATATGTGAGTCTGGTTAATGTGTTCATTTAGACTGTTAGACTGTTTCTTTTTTTATTTTATTTTATTTTTTTTGGTGTGCTTCTTAACTTTTTGTTGATAGCCTAACATCTGATCTCAGATAGTAATAACTGAGTTAAATAGGCCATAGTATAGCATTATATTTGTCTGGATAGAGCTGAACCATTTTGATGTCTGTTGTGAATATAGGTATTATTTTAGTGTCCTTGGTTCTATTTCTACCCTTGGATTTGGAGTGAGATGTGTTTATGTGGAATCTTCTGGATGGAAGAGAGTCAGACATACCAGGTTTTTTATTTTATTTTTTGTTTTTTGGTCTTTTCGAGGACAGGGTCTCCCTGTAGCCCCAGCTGTCTGGCGAAACTCACTCTGTAGACCAGGCTGGCCTTGAACTCACAAACATCTGCAGCCTCTGCCATCTGAATGCTAGGATTAAAGGCGTGCACCACCACACCCAGCAGACATACCAGGTTTATTAAGAAGACCAAAAAAAAAAAAGTATCTCCTTAATCTTAAGGTTACCCATTTTGAGAATTCAGAATCATAGGACAATGAAGGTGGTGGACAGTGCTTTAAACAGTGCTTTTTGAGCTGTGTCATAGGAATCAGGGAGGAGAAATGTCCAGACTAGCATAAACTAACTGCCACAATGTAGTATTTGCAGGTAATTCTTGGTAAAATTTAGTATCTGCAGGTAATTCTTGGTAAAAATTTAGACTGGGGGGGCTGGAGAGATGGCCTAGCGGTTAAGAGTGCCGACCGCTCTTACAGAGGACCCGGGTTCGATCCCCAGCACCCACATGGCGGCTGAGAACCGTCTGAAGCTCCAATTCCAGGAGAACTCCAGTTCCAGGGGAATCCGAGACCCTCTTCTGAACTCCGCGGCGTTGCACGACACGGGTGCACAGACTTGAATGCAAACAGTACATTCATACACATGCAGAAATAAATAAAAATTACTAAAAAAAAATTAAAAAAAAATTTAGACTGGAAAAAGCACATTTTTATCTGGGTGTAGTGGTGCATGCCTTTAATCCCAGCACCCTCGAAGCAGAGGTAGGTGGATTTCTGTGAGTTTGAGGCCAGCCCAGTCTACATAGTGAGTTCTAGGCCAGCTAGAGCACATTTTTGATGGGCCATTGAGATGACTCAACAGGTAGAAGTATTTGCTACCAAATCTGACTGACCTGAATTTGATCCCTAGCATCCACATGGTAGGAGAAAACTGACTTCCACAGTTGTCCTTTGTCCTCCACAAGTACACTATGGCACACATGTTCTCCCTCAGATAGATAGATAGATAGATAGATAGATAGATAGATAGATAGATAGATAATATAGTATAATTTAAATTTTTATCTTTTCGGGCTGGAGAGATGGCCTAGTGCTTAAGAGCCCGACTGCTCTTGCAGAGGACCTGGGTTCGATCCCCAGCACCCACATGGCAACTGAGAACCATCTTCAACTCCAGTTCCAGGGGAATCCGACACCCTCTTCTGACCTCTGCCGCATTGCACAACATGAGTGCACAGACCTACATGCAGACAGTACATTCATACACATAAAAAAAATTTAAAAATTTAACCTATCATATCTATCTATCTATCTATCTATCTATCTATCTATCTATCTATCTATCATTTATGTATCTATTGTTTTAGTCAAAGTTTTACTGTGTAGCTCAGGCTGGCTTCGATTTATAACCCTCCTGCCCCAGCCAACCAAGTGCTGGGATTAAAGGAATAAGCCGCCATGCTTGGCTGGGCTTTCTTGTTTAGGGAGAGGTGGGGCTACTGCACATGACATACATGGAATCAGATGACAACTCTTTGGAGACTGTTCTTTCCTTCCACTGAGGGTTCTCAGAATCAGACTCAGGGCTCCCTCATTAGACTTTTCAAAGGTTTTCCTTCCATCCTGTCTCCTAACCATGCAGTTCTTTCTTGGAAGCAACCGATATATTTAGATTTCTGTCTATCTTTCAAGGATATTTTATATAAGCAAAGATATGCATGCATTTATAATTTTAACAGCTATTGCCAATTTTTTACATAAGTGACATATCAATTTCAGCAGTTCATGATGGTGCCTGACTTCCCATGTCCTTACCAACCATCAGTCACGAATGGCTGGCCTTGATGAGATTCCACGTACTATTGCTCAGGGGTCTTCTCTCAGGAGCCCCCGGGCTAGGACTCTTCACCCCCTGCCCGTCCTGCTGCTGCTTCACCAGTGTGGCTCAGGGAGGATGTCAACTTTGGTCAGTTTTATTTTGAAAAAACTCGGAGATTCTATTACAACCACAGTTAGGAGGTATTAAACCTCACTTAAAATGTGGACTTTTTTTTTTTTTACTACTTTCAAGTTCTATTTCCATTTTTTAATATCACTTATCTGTTTTTATGGAAAATTGAATGTGAAAATTATTTTATGACAAAAATTAACTAAGTATACTCTTTAAATCACAAATATAGGAATTTTTGGTACTTTTACATTGTTAAGTATTTTATGGCTAAAATAGAATCACTTGACAAAATCTTACGTATAATTTGAACTGGATTTTTTTTTGTGATTAAAAGGGGAAAAACATGAAAAATACACACTGTTTACTAGGAAGTGAGTTAATTTTATTTATTTATTTATTTATTTATTCTTTTCTTTTCTTTTTTTTTTTTTTTCTTTTTTGAGAAGTGTCTCCCTGTAGTCCTAGCTGTCCTGGCACTCACTACGTAGACCAGGCTGGGCTTAAACTCTGCCTCCTGAGTGCTGAGATTAAAGGTGTACACCACCATGCTTGGAAGAAGTGAGTTAATTAAAAAAAAATTTAAAATGCACCAGACTGTCTTATACTGGCCAAAGACAAAGTCTCTCTAACCCTTAAAATAAGGGTATTGGTGGAGGGATGGCTAGCGGTTTAAGAGCCGTACGACGCCGTCTTCGCAGAGGACCCGGGTTCGATCCCAGCCCCCACATGGCGGCTGAGAACCGTCTGTGACTCCGGTTCCAGGAGAACTCCAGTTCCAGGGGAATCCGAGACCGTCTTCTGACCTCCGCGGCATCGCACGACACGGGTGCGCAGACCTGCATGCAGACAATACATTCATACACATAAAAATAAATAAATAAATAAATAAATAAATTAAAAAAAAAATAAGGGCTATTTAATGTTCTTCAGTTCCCTGGTAACAATTAAACATATCAAGCATTTCAACCACTTGCCTCACAGGAAAATTTCCTATCTTGGACATTCTTTTAAAACAATAATTACTAATGTGGAAATTAGGACCATTGGGTCATGCTTATGTACATATAGGACAAAGCCATTTAAAAATTAAGAGAATATTTTAATCCCACACATCCTTGATTAAAATAAATACATTAAAAATAGGTGCTATTGTGGGCTGGAGAGATGGCTCAGCAGTTTAAGAGCACTGGCTGCTCTTGTAGAAGACCAATTCCCAGCATCCATATGGTGGCTAGCAGTGGTCTGAAAGTCCAGTTCCAGGGGATCCAATGACTACATTTGACACACATTCAGGCAATATGTTCATACACATATATTAAAAAATAATAAATATTTAAAAAATATTCCAGTGGTTAATGAATCCTCAGAAATGTGATAGCATCCCTTTGGGATATGTGCACCACAGCCAGACTTTCTAAACTAAACTTGCATAGCCATAGTGACATTATTTCTGATTGATACTCAGATTTGCAGCCTAGATCTGATAATGGGGGATTGAAAAAATAAGAGCCAACATTAATTGTATTATTTCAGGCACTATTGGATAAGAAGAATAAAACTCTAGAAGAAAAGAAACCTTTGCATTTCCTTCAAAGAAACCCAATCCCCCAGCCTCGGCTTCCAACGCCAACCTTGGAAATGAGTTCATATGTAAGTTTGAGACTTTTATTTGAAACACTAAGCTCAAGACTGCAGTCAACTCATGTTTAGGCTCGTTTGGATTGATAACAAATATAATATAGTGTTGTTATACTGAAGCTATGGTTTAAAAGATATTCCTTCTTTATTTGTATTTACCAAACATCAAACACATGAATAATCTAAGTGAAAATCTTAACCCAGTCTTTTCAAGAATAAAACCACAAAGAATGAAAAGCCTCCCCATGAAAAATAGTCACCAGGAGGTAATTCTCATATATGCCAAATAAAAAAAGCTTGGCCTGTCATCGGAAGGTCATGAATCAGAAGCCAGTGTGTGTTACTGTGTTAAAAATACTGAAGGAGGGGGAGGAAGAGAAGGAAGAGAAAGAAGAGGAGGAAGAGAAGGAAGAGGAGGAAGAGGAGGAGGAGGAGGAGGAGGAGGAGGAGGAGGAGGAGGGGAAGAGCTGAATGTCAGCTTTTATTCTGTCTTTCAACGGGGGTGAATCTGACAACTGTTGGGTGTCAAGGAGAGGATAATGCCAGAGATATCACGAGGACTTGAGGTGATTTCTGGAATGGGTTCTTCTGGACCACTGCCCTAAGCCTAGTTTAGGCAAGATTCCCTAGAAATTAGCTAGGATCTGAATAGGGACTCAGACTGAGATGAACCCACAGGAAACTGTACCTTAGTGCGTTGCAAAGTTTTGACCATGTCTGGAAGGTGAAGTTGGGAGGCTCTGTACACTGGCTGAGAACACAGTGTCTCCAAATGGAGGGCTGGTGTGGTGAACTGGTGAGAAACCTGTGGGGGCACAGAACTGCCTCCCGGCTGATGGGCCAAGAGAGGCTCACTCTCCAGATCCTGCATACTTCTGATGGCCTGGCGTCTTTCCTGGGAGTTAATGTCACCTATCCTACCCTGACTGTTTGCCTTTACATTCAATAAGAGGCACCTTAGTTACATTTCCAGCAGCTTACTTTCATGCTTTTGACACTACTCACACTTATATGATATGAATATATTTGGATAAATCGTACCCATTCCCTTTTTTTTCCCTCAGCCCCGCATCCATGCCTGTTCCCACCACACTTATTCCCTCCCCATTTCATTGTGTTCTTTTTTCTTAGCCCACTGAGTTCACTTGTGCTGTCCAGTATGTGCAAAGGTGCGGATCATCTACTGGAGCCTGGGTAGCCAGCCTCTCAGGAGCAGAAGAAAGGCTCTCTCCTAGCAGCCATCAATCGCCAGTAGCTCTTCAGCTACGGGTCAGGAGTTTCCCCCGATTCCATTCCTTACCCCTTCCACATAGGGATCTGGCTGCATTGGATCTTCTGCAGCCTCCTAGTTCACTGCAATTCATTGCTATATTGTCCAGGTTTCCGCAAAGCCTGTTTATCTAGTCATTCTATCGACACCCTGACTCCTACAATTTTTGGCCACATCTTCTGAGTGGTTTGAGCTTTGAGAACGGCGCTATGAGTTTATATAGGATCTGTCTTAGGGCTCGAAGCGGTCCAGCAGTCTCTTATTCTCTTGCACATTGACTAGTGAAGTCATTTTGCAGATTGTGAATCCTATCCAATATATTCTGATTTTTGCCAGTTTAGCTAAATCATATGAAAAGGCTCCCACTTCAGCTTTCTTCACTGTTCATGACAAACATTGGAAAGGTTATGCTAAATAAGGACTTAGACACTTGTGTGTTCACAAAGTCCTGTCATTCCTCTTTCTATTTATCTTTTATAGTTATTAAACTTTTATATCGATTCTAACTTACATAACATTCTTCTTTTTCTTTCTTTCTTTCTTTTTCTTCTCATCCTCTTCTCTGGTCATAATAATATTATTCCTAATAAAATTTATGAATTTTTAATCAATACAGCAGGTAACATCTAAAACACGGTGTGTTACAATGAGAGACAGGTCTATATCTTATTTCTCTTTAAATTCATCTGGGCACTTGTCTAGCAGTCTCTGCTTGAAAATAAGTCTTCAAAAAATACTGTGAAGCTTGAATGCTGTACCTGCCTCAAGCATGTTTGTTTCTGGCTTTGTTCTTTTAGGAGAAGGAGAAATCGAAATGGCTGTAAATCTACCTGCAGAAGTACTCCGGGGCAGAGTCTGCAGAACATGGTGAGTAGCTCCAGCTGTTTTTGTTATGTGTATGAGTGGCATTTATTCTGCATGTATACAGTGCACCTGTGTAGTGCAGAGATCAGAAGATGGGATCAGTCCCCTGGAACTGGAGTTATGAAAGTTTTTTTAACTGCCATGTGGGTGCTGGGAACTAAAACTGGGTCCTCTGCAAAGAGTCATTACTCTTAACCACTGAACATCTCTCCAGGCCCTCTCTCTCTCTATCTTCTCTCCTCTCTCTCTTCCTCTCCTCTTCCTTTCATCTCTTCTCTCTCTCCAGGGTCTCCTTTTAGTCCCAGCTGGCCTGCAGCCTTGCTCTGTGAACCAGGCTGGCCTTGAACTCCACAGAGATCCACCTGCCTCTGGCCTCCCGCAGTGCTGGGATTAAAGGCAATGCGCCACCAACGGACCAGGATGCTCCCACTTTTCACTCTGTGTTCCACAGCATCATCTTCATGTTTTCGTTATCAGAAATCTCATTTTATAGGCAAACAAGTTGAGTGTAAGTGAGGTTTAGTTAACTAGCAAATCTAGCCCTGTGCAACAGCCCGGATGAGCCCAAAGGCAGGACTGAGCCCAGTGTTCACTGACGCGCCCAGATTACTTCATGCCCTGTGGTAGTCTTGGCACAAGGTAACAGGCCAGTCTCTTCTCTGTTTGGTACAGATGTTCGAAGGCAAGGAAAAGAGGCTGGAGCTGATCCTGGAGCTGCGCGCCAGCCACACCCTGCAAGAGGATGATAAGCTGCTGAAGAGAGCTGAGAAGCAAGTGACACTGGCCCTGCAGCAGCAGAGGAACCTCCATGAGCACAAGGTTCTGCCCATTCAGCCTTGCTCCCTCTTCTTCCTTGTATTCTTGCGTCATAGAAGCAATAGATGAAAGAGAGTCTTTAAATTCCTCCACAGTCCCAGCACTTGTATCAGCATCCTGCTGCAGTCCGTAATTTGAACAGGGTCATGGCCTAGCTGAATTGACAGGGGTCTTTTAATTGTTGTTTTGTTTTGTTTTGTTTTGTTTTGTTTTTGTTCTGTTGAGCAGTGTCTCCTGTGCCCAAGCTGGTCCAGAACTCACTGTTGTTGAGATCTAATGCCCACTCTGTCTTTTATTTGGGTGTGTGTTGGAAAAAAAAAGCAAAAACAGAAAAAGAGAGCACAATGCATTTTTTAACATGTTTAAGATTTTTCCACTTTTTAGATTTTTCCCTTTTGATTTTTCTTTTTATCATATTATTAGTATTTTTATAAATTATGTATCAAGTTGCAGGAAACAACCAGACCGAAGGCAAAATTAATAAATGAAACTCTAACTTAAGGATGTACTAAAATGAATAACTTAATATTAACATTTAAAAGAATCTCGAAAGGCCTACCGCAGACTAGCTTACAATTGGTCATTTCACTGTGGCTGAGGTAGAGCCACCATCGATCCAAGGAAAGCTTCATAAGGGAAGGGTTATTGAGCTCATGGTTGCAGGGAACTAGAGTCCATCCTGGTCTTGGGGAGGCGATGGTGCGGGAGGTGCCTGAGCAGGAGGCCAAAGCTAGTAGCCAACATCTTCAGTCAGACACACAGGAGGCCTGCAGCTTCGTGAGCTCTCTAAAGCCACCCATGTGACATGCTCTCCTCCACTGGCTACACACCTTCTAAGATTCCCAAAACAGCACACACCAACCTGGGGAGACAAATGTCTGCATACTTGGAGCTCTAATGGGAGACATCTCCATTCAAAACCACCACGTAGGTCTTGCTGGCTAAACTGCCCATTAAGTATGTTACTATCTAATGCTGTTTGGTTCCCTTGGGCCCTGGTCAGGCCCTCGCACTCTGCCACATGGCTGAGGATTTCCCCTCAAGGATAACAACAGATATGCTTTCTCCCGTTCTCTCTCAGTGTTCATCCCACTGCACATTCCTCAGTGCTAGTTTGTAAACCGATTTGAAAAAGAATCTGCTGGAAGAGTTTAGTGTTAAGAAAGTTACACCTTGCACCAGGCACGGTGGTACAAGCATTTGCTCTACTTATATCCAGGACATCAGCAAGGCAGCAGGCGCGCAGATCTCTGTATCTCTGTACAGTTCAAGGCCAGGCCTGTCTAACATAGTGAGTTTTAGGCCAGCTGAGGTCTACAGGGAGACCCTGTCTAAAAAGACAAACAAAAAAAAAAACAAAAAAAAAAACAGGAAAAAATAAAAAAAAAAGGGTGGGTGAAAAGAAAAGATAAAGAAAGTTATTCCTTGCCAAAGTTAAAATTTTGATCATACTTTTATTATAACATCACAAATCCTGTGCTAAGTGGGGACTGAGTACAAAGACTGGCCACTCTGGAATTGAGCCATGTAGTTTATCTTCTTTTTTTTTTTTCAAATTATTTTTTGAGTTTTATTATATCTTATGTGTATGAATGTACGTGTTTGCGTGTAGGTTGTGTGCACCAGTGCGTGTGCAATTTTGCCTGCGGAGAGCCAATGACTGTGTCGGATTACCCCTGGAACTGGACTGGATTCTCCTGGAAGTGCTTGGAATGTTAACAAGACGGTTTCTCAAGCCGCCATGAGTGGGTGTGCTGGGATCGACCCCGGGATCCTATGGCAAGAGCGGCGGTCTTTTTGAACCGCTAAGTAGCCTTATTTCTCTTCAGCCTCAGACCTTCAGCACCTAGTACTGGTTTATTTTTCTTACATGTACAGCTGAAAAGCCCATAGAGGTCATCGCGGCAGTTGGTGTGAGGGGGGGGCGAGCAGTAAGAAAGCCACCTAAAGACAGGACTAGAAGAAACACGGAGGAGTGCACCTGGTATGATAATATTATGGATTAATTAATATAATCTGCATCTGGGGTCCCTGGAGTTTTTCATGGAGATGTTTTCCTTTGTTTTTTGTTTTTTTTGGTTAGGGGATGGAGAGCCATGAAGCAGTAGGCTCTGCGATGGGATGGAAAGGGCCCTCCTTGGCCCTTTAAAGGTCTCAATAATGGGCTTTAACATGTGTAGTGAAGCCAACCTCATAGTGGATATTTACATAGCCAAGCAAGAAGGCAAGGTTTAGTGGGGAAAACTCCTTGAGGGGCTGCCTACCTTCAGCTCTACCCGGGTACACAAAGCTGGCCAGAGGTCTGAGAGGGGGTGCTCCACACCCAAAGCAATGTTGGTCTCCTCTCTTCACCTGCCATTTCTGTTGAGAATTGTCAAGAAACACACAACTCCCAGTTTTGTGGTGCATCAATGATATGACCGCAGTAGAATCACTTTCCTAAGTACTTCTACTTTTAAATTGCATTGCCGGAGCTGGAGAGATGGCCTAGCGGTTAAGAGCGCCAACTGCTCTTACAGAGGACCCGGGTTCTATCCCCAGCACCCACATGGCGGCTGAGAGCCTTCTGAAACTCCAATTCCAGGAGAACTCCAGTTCCAGGGGAATCCGACACCCTCTTCTGACCTTCGCGGCATTGCATGACACGAGTGCACAAACCTGCATGCAGAACGTACATTCATACACATACAGAAATAAATTAAAAAATTAAAGAAAACATTGAAAAAAATTGCATTGCCCTACCTGAGCATTCCTAGCTTATTTTCTTGGAAACGAAGCAGGCTAGACATGAACAGGTAGCCATGGATCTTAGAGTTCGCATCTGACTGTGACAGAGTTGATGGTCCATGAAGAGAATCTCTCTGTCATCCCTGGGCTGAACATCTGTTATGCATGAGATGAGTGACATGCTTTCATTTCACCCTTTCTTTTCGCTGCTCCTTGTTATAAACACCAAGTTGAACTTTGGGGTTAAAAAGTATTTGTAGGTAAGGATGGGATGAGGTGTCTGGGCTGACAGCTGAGCTCGATGGACAGTCTCAGCTGAGGGCCTCATTGCCTGTAAGAACTATAAGACTTCTTTGCCTGATTCAAACACAAACCAAGCAGCACATGGCAGAAAGAAGGGTGCCCAGGAAGAGGGAAGGGAACAGGATAAGTCATCCTAAATGTTTCTCTTCTTATGTCAAAGCTGGACACAGAATTCATAAATCAGCATCTTACTCCTAGCTGAGAACTTTGCAGGTCCTTTATTTTACCTCAGTGATCACATGGAGACATCTATGCTTCTTCCCCCCTGTACTATTTCAAAGATTATTGCTAATAGCCTTGAAGTTATTCAAAAGACTAAAAAGTATCAAGGATTTTTACTTTCATGTTATTCAATATTTGAAAATTCCTCACACTCATATGAAAAGACCAGACACTTTAAAATTTAAAAGTTATCACCAGCAAATTTCTAGGAGATTCTATTTTATTAAGCTCCAATATTATCTTTAGTAAAACCTCCTGGCTTCCTCTCAGGTCCAATTTTTTGCCTAAAATTGAAAGTGAGTCTGGTCTGGTTGATAAGACGAATGTTTTGCTAAGTTCTGTTCATAACTTGAGGGCTGTGATCTGTCAGTGTCCAACTGGGCTAACAACTTTCTCACATCTAAGTTTGTGATAAGTTTTCCAGTAAGTACTAAGGCATAGCATCCTGGTAAAAATTGTTCTGAGGCAAGTTGGCTATCATGCCGCATGATCCAACACTCTTAATAACCACCATTCTGAGAGAACTCCTACCCTTAAAGTCACTATTTTTAAGGTGTCAGTGGTTGAAAACCATTTGGGTGACCTGGAAGGCAGGGTGCTGGCAGACATGTTTGACTTCCTGTCCAAAGAACTGGTGAGACTGCAGGAGGAGAGGAGGATCCATGCCTTTGCCNGAGGAGGAGGAGGAGGAGGAGGAGGAGGAGGAGGAGGAAGAAGCTGAATGTCAGCTTTTATTCTGTCTTTCCACACGGGTGGTGTCTGACAACTGTGGGTGTCAAGGAGAGGCAAATGCCAGAGATATCACGAGGACAGGTGATTTCTGGGAGATGGGTTCTCTGGACCACTGCCCAAGCCTAGTTTAGGCAAGTTCCCAGAATTAGCTAGGATCTGAATGAGGGACTCAGACTGGATGAACCCACAGGAAACTGCCTTAGTGCAGTGCAAAGTTATGACCTGTCTGGAAGGTGAGTTGGGGCTGTACATCTGGCTGAGAACACAGTGTCTCCAAATGGAGGGCTGGTGTGGTGAACTGGTGAGAAACCTGTGGGGGCACAGAACTGCCCCCGGCTGATGGGCCAAGAGAGGCTCACTCTCCAGATCCTGCATACTTCTGATGGCCTGGCGTCTTTCCTGGGAGTTAATGTCACCATTACCCTGATGTTTGCCTTTACATTAATTAAGAGGCACCTTAGTTACATTTCCAGCCCTACTTTCACTGCTTTTGACACTTAATTACATATATGCATATAATATATTTGGATTAAATCTACTGCCCATTCCCTCCCCTCCAACTCCCTCCCCTGTCCCCACCACCACTATTCCCTCCCCATTTCATGTGTTCTTTTTTCTTAAGCCCACTGAGTTCACTTAGTGCTGTCAGTATGTGCAAGGTTGGGATCATCTACTGGAGCCTGGGTAGCCAGCCTCTCAGGAGCAGAAGAAAGGCTCTCTCCTAGCAGCCATCAATCGCCAGTAGCTCTTCAGCTAGGGTCAGGATTTCCCGATTCCTTCCTTACCCCTTCCACATAGGGATCTGGCTGGCTTGATCTTCTGCAGCCTCTATAGTTCACATGTGCAATTAATTGCATGGTTGTGTCCAGAAAGCACTGTTTCTAGTCATCTACTACCCCTGACTCCTACAATCTTTCTGCCCCTCTTCTGAGATGATCTGAGCCTTTGGAAAAACGGCTATGATATAGATGTCCCATTCAGGGCCGAGCGGCCAGCAGTCTCTTATTCTCTGCACATTGACATAGTGAAGTCATTTTGCAGATTGTGAATCCTATCCAATATATTCTGATTTTGCCAGTTTAGCTAAATCATATGAAAAGGATCCCACTTCAGCTTTCTTCACTGTTCATGATCAAACATGGCTAAAAGGACCTTAGAATCCTTGTGTGTTCAACAAAGTCCTGTCATTTCTTTCTTTCTTTCTTTCTTTCTTTCTTTCTTTCTTTCTTTCTTTCTTTCTTTCTTTCTTTCTTCTCACTCTCTCTGGTAATAATATATTATTCCTAATAAAATGTATGAATTTTAATAATACAGCAGGTAACATCTAAAACACGGTGTGTTCAATGAGAGCAGGTCTATATCTTATTTCTCTTTAAATTCTCTGGGCACTCTAGCAGTCTCTGGCTTGAAATAAGTCTTCAAAAAAATACTTGAAGCTTGAACTGCTGCTGCCCTCAAGCTGTTTGTTTCTGCCTTTGTTCTTTTAGGAAGAAGGAGAAATCGAAATGGCTGTAATCTACCTGCAGAAGTTACTCCGGGGCAGAGTCGTGCAGAACATGGTGAGTAGCTCCAGCTGTTTTTGTTATGTGTATGAGTGGATTTATTGTCTGCATGTATACAAGTGCACCTGTGTAGTGCAGAGATCAGAAGATGGGATCAGATCCCCTGGAACTGGAGTTATGAACAGTTTTTAGCTGCCATGTGGGTGCTGGGAACTAAAACTGGGTCCTCTGCAAAGCAGTCAGTACTCTTAACCACTGAACCATCTCTCCAGGCCCCTTCTCTCTCTCTCTCTCTCTCTCTCTCTCTCTGTCTCTCTCTCTCTCTCTCTCTCTCTCTCTCCGGACCAGTCTACATTGATGCACATACAGCAATAAATAAAATAAAATAACATAAAATAATTAAAACAAAAACAAAAAAAAAGAATTCATAGCCT
>VZQC01000197.1:970342-1025724 GCA_009823505.1 Rhizomys pruinosus | reverse complement strand
ACTGTCTGCATGCAGGTCTGTGCACCCGTGTCGTGCAATGCCGCGGAGTTCAGAAGAGGGTCTCGGATTCCCCTGGAACTGGAGTTCTCCTGGAATTGGAGTTACAGACGGTTCTCAGCCACCATGTGGGTGCTGGGGATCGAACCCGGGTCCTCTGCAAGAGCGGTCGGCGCTCTTAACCGCTAGGCCATCCCTCCAGCCCAGCTATGAATTCTTCAAACCGGCACTGATGTGCTTCCTCCAGAATGGCCACACCAAATCCTCCTCAAACAGTGCCACCAACTGCGACTGAGTATTCAAGTACTTGGAGCCTGGGGGGAGAAGAGACCCTTCTCGTTCAGATCACTACAGTAGGCTTCATGAGAGCTAGCATGTTGTGTATGCGCTTTGGCTTTCTGCAACATCAGCATAGATCCTTATATACACTAGACATGCAATAGATACATTTTGGTTGATAATGTATTGAACTGCCATTAAGATGCTAACATAGGGAAGGCATGGGGTTCAAAGTTGATATTGGGTTCCAGGTAGATATAGAATAAGTTGCCCTGCTGTGCCCACTAAGAAACAGGTCCATCTGGGAATGCTTTTCTTTCCAGGACTTGAGAGATAGAGGTAGGTGGATCTCTGTGAGATCGAGGCCAGCTTGGTCTACATATTGAGTTCCAGGCCAACTGGGGCTATAGTGAGAACCTGACTATAAATAAATAAATAAATAAATAAATAAATAAATAAATGCCTAAATTACTGCTGAGTCATGGGTATTATATAAGGTCCAGAAATGCTCTACCTCCAAGAGACTCATGATTTATTGAGGAGACAAATTTATAGACACACTTATATACAAAATACACACATACAAAGTTAATGCATCGTAGTTGATGCTCATGATATTTCCTGTGTATATATCTGTCAGATAAACAAAGCTCATAGTACTGCTTGAGATCACATAGGTAGGGAGCAAGATTTTAAAGCAAAGGAAGCACACCAGGACTGTCATCCAAATTGAAATAGACTGTGGTCCAGAGGGGCCCAGTGGCCTCAGGTATAAGCAGTGACTATGTGCTTATTTATTTATTTATTTATTTATTTATTTATTTATTTTGTGTGTGTACACCTCTTTTATCCTAGTTCGTTATACTGTACATTGTGTGTTGTGCACTTCAAAAAAAAACTGTATTCTGTGTCATCATTTTCAAAAAGAAAAAGAAAAATTTTAAAAAGTAATCCAGGCTCGTAATAAATCCTTTAAGGATGGGGGATCCTTCTAGCTTTCTGCTCTGCTCTAAGACATGCCCCTGTGGAACCATAAGGTGATGACTGTTGTTCCACGGTTCTGTGCCCAGGAGATAAGAAATACAAGGCAGAGGCAGGTGGATATCTGTGAATTCAAGGCCAGCCTGGCCAGTGAGTTCTAGGCTAGCTAGGGCTACCAGGAGACCCTGTCTCAAAAGGACCAAAAAATAAAAATAAAAGAAACACAAGGCAAAAGAAAAAGAAAAAAAAATCACTTTAAGAACCTTTTTCCAGAAGTTGCATGTGTCATGCTTGCATGCTTTCCCTTGGACTGAACTTGGTTGTATGACTGTGTGCATTTTGTTTTTGTTTTTGTTTTTGTTTTGAGACAGAGACTTTCTATAGCCCCAGCTGTCTTGGAACTCATTAGGTAGACCAGGCTGACCTGGAACTTATAAGGATCCACCTGCCTCTGCCTCTGAAGTGCTGGGATTAAAGGTGTACACCACCAGACTCTGGAGGAAATTTAGTCTTTAGGCATCTTTTTTTTTTTTAGCTAAAATTCAGGGATTCTGTTATCGTGGATAAAAGACAGAAAGGACATTAGGAAACACCTCCTATGATACAGTTAGATAGGTTGTCCAAGTCACACTGATGATAAGAACAACCAAGATCCAAACCGGTTCACTGATCTGAAGCTGTGATCTTTCTGCACTGCTTTTTTTTTTTTTTTTTTTTTTTTTGGGAAGGAAAGAAAAAGAGAAAAAAAAGCAGCAGCCAGGGGTGGGGTGGGGGGGGGGGGTGTGGGGGTTGTGGGGGGGGGGGTTTTTTTTTTGGGGTGGGGGGAGGGGGAGCGGAAGAGGGGGGGGGGGGAGGGGGGTGTAGGGGAAAGGAAAAGTTCACCAAAGGACTAGGACTGGGTAACCGCCCGAATCATCCGGGAAGACAGAATCTAAAAGGGAGTTAAGGAAATACGCAGGAAGAACACCCCAGAGGGCAAAGAAGAGAGAGGCTGAGGAAAAAAATCAATGATGTTTGGAGCCCGTAATGAACTGGAAAATCGGTATGCATCACAAGAACAAACTGTGGACAGTTGTTGGTACATTTGTTGTTAATTAGATGTGATTTTTTTCAGGAGCTTGAGACTTCACTAGCAATATATAGCTCATACTTTGATGTCCATCCTTATACTAGCAAAACACACTGGAAGTTAAAGTGCCCATACCTCTGTTCATAGGCACATAGGAAATGAAATTCTTGGGATTATTTTCACACAATGTGCTTCTATAATACCCAGAACATGAGGGGCTAGAGAGATGGCACAGTGTTTAGGAGCACTGGCTGCTCTTACCAGAGGATCTGGGTTAGATTCTCAGCACCCACACAGCAACTAACAACCTTCCTTAATTCTAGTACCAGAGGATCTGACACCCTCTTTTGACCTCCATAGGCATTGCACAACACAGGTGCACACACTTGCATGCAGACAGTACATTCATACACATACAGAAATAAATAAAATTAATAAAAAAATAAAATATTTTTATGAAGAATATCCAGAGAAGGGATCAAAGTGGACATGTGTATGCAATATTACTTGGACTCAATTCCAAGGCTTTAGGCATCCAAGAATATGGTGCCTTTTTAAATACCTATTTTTAAGTGTATGAATGTTGTGCTTGCATATAAGTGCATACATGCCTGCAGTGACTTCAGAGGCTAGAAGAAGTCATCAGATCCCCTTGAACTGGAGTCACAGGTGGTTGTTAGCTGCCATGTGAGTGTTAGGAACCAAACCTGGGTCCTTTGCAAGAACACCTAGTGCCCTTAATGGCTGAGCCATCTCTCTAGCCCATATGCTAATTCTTTTAACATTCGCTTTATGCAGGCTGGATAGGGTCAAATCCTAATTTTCTATAGAGTCAAACCAATTCTCGAAGAATGTGTTAAATTATCTGGTCAAGGAAAACACAATGGCGGTGTTTAGGAATTGCTTCTACAAGCAAGGAAAGTCTCAGTATATCAGTAGCTCAAGCAAAGAAACAAGAAAATGCATTTATTTTTATGTTTATATTCTTTAGTCGAACATATCTTCAGTCAGAGGAGATTGTTGCCGAGTTGGTTTATAGTTTTCTTATCCCAGAGGTACAAAAAGACTTTGTAAAAGAAAAAGGTAAGCTATTTAAATTATTCCTATTTTTTTTTTCTTTTTGAGACAGGATCCCCCTGTAGCCCCAGCCATCCTGGAACTCGCTATGTAGACCAGGCTGGCCTTGAACTCATAGAGATCTGTCTGCCTCTGCCTCCCAAGTGCTAGGATTAAAGGTATGCACCACCATTATTCTTAATAATCCAGCAGTGTAACACTAGCCAAAGGTATGGGGGAACTTCTTGAGGGCGAAACACTGGGTTCCCCTGCATCAGAGCTTGTCAAGCCTTCTTTCTGCCCTCTGGTTGCAGAATCTACCACCACTAGCAGAGATGGGATCAGTTCTAGCAAGCTTGCCAGAATATCCAGATGCACCCTTCTTTAGAATAGCCAGGAGAGGGGTAGTCTAAGGCTCAAACTGCAGCAGCACATGTGTACCCTGGATGTTGAAAATCAGGGATGCCCAAAGGGCCCAAGTATGTTCTCTGCTGAACCACTAGTATTGTGTTTCTGCTGGGACTGTATTTAAGGATAAAAATTCCAATTTGTCATTTGTCAAAAATAGCATGTTCTTAAAGATTGACACCTTTTTTTAGAGGTAGAACAATAGAGAAGTAGAACATGTCTATTTATTTATTTACTTACTTACTTATTTCTATGAGTGTTTTGCCTGTCTGTATACAAGTGTACCTGTGTTGTACAGTGCCCACAGGGGCCAGAAGAGGGTGTTGGATCCTCTGGAACAGCAGTTACAGACTGTTGTTAGCTGCCATGTGGGCGCTAGAACCTGAACCAGTTTCCCACAAGAGTAGCAGTCATTCTTAACTGCTGACCCACTGCTCCAACCCAAGAAGAACATGTTTGAAAAAGAAAAAAACAGAAAGTAGGATGGCCTGGTGGCTGTAAAGGGGACTGCCACCACTCCTGACAACCCGAGCTCCATCCTGACACCTTTATGGTGGAAGGAGAGAGCCAACTTGTCCTCCGAGTGTTTTACACACACACACACACTCACACACACACAGACTCACACACACACACACTCACACACACACACTCTCACACACACAAAACACTATAGTTAAAAAGAAAAAACCAGAAGATTCGTCGAGATCTCTGAAACTATGGGGGTAACCCTGATTCCAGGAAAAGTTGCCATCGGACAAGATCAACATTTCCAGAATCAGCTGTTCAGAAGCCTTCGCCTTGCAGAGAAATTCTGATAGGTTTAAGTAGAAGAGTGCAGTATCTACTTCATCAAGAATAAATGGCTGGTGGGATTCTAATACCTTAGGTCAAAGAACTTCCATATTTTCCCAATCCATGATTGTGTAATTTTTAAACTTGTACCTGCTATCAATTAGTATTCGTCTGTTTCCAGTGTCTTTTTCTCTTATCAGCAGTGCTGGAATCAGTAAATTTACATACACTCTGGACACACTTCTGGGAATAATTCCCAGCAGCCTATGTTTGGCAGCTAGGATGTGGGTATTCATGTTTTGATATGTTCTGCCTAATGCTGCACAAAAGATTGTTTTGCTCCCACCTTCAGTGTATAAAGTGACTATGCCAATGAAGTTTAATGTTCAGACTAAATAATTTATATTAGAATGCAAAAGAGGACTTTATGTTTCCTAGATCCTTAAGAAAAATCTCAGTTCCTTTATACTTCTCTCAGGTCTAAAGTTATCTTTCCTCAGGGAATTGAAAGAGATAGGAGAAATAATGGAGTGAATATTTACTAAGATCCCCTCCCCAAACTCCTTTTAAGGGTGCCAAGGGGGAGATTTGGAGGGAAAACTTGAATGAAAGGAGTCCAGAGGGAATTGTCTGTGAGCAAGTTGGTTAAGCCCTCAGTCTCTCTATTGTATGTTTATTTACTTCTTATATTCATTTCACTCTGCATATGGACATTAATTGGATGATATGGATATTAATAATATTATTTTAGGGTTGTGGGAGAATTAAATGAATAATTACATGTCAGCTGCTTAAAACAATGTTTGGCACAAACTAAGGACAAATGTTAATGGTTAATGGCACCATCATTATCAGTATCGATGCCCCACCTTTCCAAGGGCATTGGCACTTTCTGTATGAAAGCTTGATTATATGTGTTCATAGAATTTGGAGCTAGGACCACCTCTGAGCCCAACAGCTCAGAAACTCACCATCAGTCCATAGTACCCTCTATATTAGGAACTAAGGCTCAAAGATGTAAGACAAGAATCTTACTAATTATGACTAGTTAATTTTAATGACTAATTGGTCATTTAGAACCTCTAATAAGGTCAATAGAAAACAAAATGTAACTTGCATTATGTGCCTCTGTGCACCTGGATTGGTACAGATAGATGTAAGCATGTCGAATGGGAACTGTGGCTTGACTTATTTAGAGCAGATTTCCTGGAAGAGCTGGGACTTGAGGTTACATTTGCTAAAAAGGCAGGATGTGGAGTCTAGGCATTCCAGGACAGACAGGCTTCGGAAGGCAGGAGCTGAGGGAAGCCTGGAAGGGAGGGGAATGCCAGACCAAACCAAAGCCTGCCAACCCAGGGGGCACCAAGATGCAAGGTATGAGTTTGGGTTTATCACTTTTCATTCCTATGACAAAATACTCCAGAAAATAACTGGAGGAGAAGTGTATTTTGGCTCATAGTTTTGTAGGTTTCCACCCATGGAGAGCTGGTTTGCTATTTCTGGACCTTGGTCATGGGGAACAAGGATAGAAGGTGTGGTGGAGCAAAGTTGTGAAGGGAGGAAGCAGAGAGAGTGTGTGTGTGAGAGAGAGGAATGGTCTAGGGACAAGATGTACCCCCAAGGTCACACGCTCAGTGATCGCTTCCTTCACCCCTTGATAGTCATTCAACTCTGAATTAACTAATGGATTAATTTATTTGTAAAGTTAGCCTCCTGGTGATCCAAACAGTAGTACCAAGCTTTTATCACAGGAGCCTTCTGGGGGAACACTTCAAAGTCAGGTCTGGCTTACTTTTAGATATCCTTCCAAAACAGTAGGCCTTTTTAAATTTAATACAACAGCCCTGCCTAAACAGATGTGTTTTGTAAAATCAATATTTTTCTTGCTATGATCTTGAAGACATTTGGGGAGGATTTCATGCAGATTTTCAAAGTAAAAATTCTTCTGTCGATTGGCACAGTGAGGAACGCGCAGAGGAAGCACATTCTTGCTGCTCACGATATCATCCACAGCCACACTGAAGCTATGATCCAGCAGAATGCCTTGGACGCCATAGCCGAGGAAAATGCCATACGACAAGAGCAGAGCGACGAGGACTTGGGTTCTGACACACCTTATGCCATAGTGCAACAGCAGAGCCAGGAGACGGAGGCTTCTGACCATGCCCTAGAGGAACACCAGAAGGAGGAGACCTCGGATTCTGATGCTCCGACTGCCACTGCAGAGGAAGCTCAAAGAGAGGACAAAAGCTAGGCGAGTTTGACTTCCCATCCAGAAGGAAATGCAGGAACATTATTCCAATGAACATAATGTTAGTGGAGTACTGTTGTTTAAAAAAAAAATGAAGCTCTTCCATTGAAACTAGAGCATCTTGTCTAGAGTAGGGCACCTACTGTGGAAACTATTAGAAAGTTAGAGTTGGTTTTATAGCAATTGGACCCATGTGATCCAGAAAATAAGACTCTAGGTTATTTTAGTGGGTCCTTTAGCATATAACTGTGCTCCATCACAAATAAAGCATCATGGAATGCATGAGTTGTTTGAAAAGCTTGCTCTCATGTGTGTTGCAAGGTGTGCCTTGATGTGCCCAATTTACTGTAGACAACTGCAGTGCCCACCGGGGACTGGCATTAGGCTCAACTGAACACTCATATGCACAAAACTAAGATAGGCTATATTTGGCATGAATCTGCTCAGCAGGATATAAGACAGGAGCATGGCTTCACCGAGGGCTTGCTGTAGGAACTCTGACCATGC
Source organism: Rhizomys pruinosus (assembly GCA_009823505.1). Taxonomy (NCBI): domain Eukaryota; kingdom Metazoa; phylum Chordata; class Mammalia; order Rodentia; family Spalacidae; genus Rhizomys; species Rhizomys pruinosus. Next base: position 1,018,381 of record VZQC01000197.1, on the reverse strand, counting down.
CTAGACAGGACAGAGAGCTATTTTATTTAGTCCTAGGTAATAGCACTTAACATGAAAAGAGATACATATTGAGTGGGTACAGGACCTGCCTTCCTTTTTTAAAATTATTTTATTTTATGTGTATGAGTGTACTGCCTGCAGGTAAGTAGGTGTACCCGTGTCATGCAATGCTGTGGAGGTCAGAAGAGGGTGTCTTGGAATTGGAGTTAAAGACAGTTCTTAGCCACCATGTGGGTGCTGGGAATTGAACCCAGGTCCTCTGCAAGAGCAATCAGCACTCTTAACTGCTGAGCCATCTCTCCAGCCCCACAACATATATATTTTTTATTGTTATTAAACTTTTTCATACATCATACGTAATTTCTCAATCCAATTTAGACTCATTTCCCTTTCCGTGCCCCCAACCCCACCTGAGTTCATGCATTCTGCCATACGTGTCTTGTTTCTTTTTCTGAGACTTTCCAGAGTTTTTTCAAAGCAGAGGATTATTGTTTGGGGGGGAACTTCCCTGTTTCAGTCAGGTTTTGTTTTTTGTCCTGGTTCTTTTGTTGTTATTCCCTCAAACTTGTATTGCTTCAACATATATATATACATATATATATATACATATATATATATATATATATATACACACACATACACACATCTCACCTATACTAAAATTATGCCATCTGAAGACAAACTGTGTATTATTTCTAAATCATATTTCAGGATTCACATTTTTCCACTTTGATTTTATATTACTCTAAAATATGCCTACATACCCTCCATCCATATACCAAAGTCTGAAAATAAATGGTAGGTTAATTCTAGAACCTGTTAAGGGATTCATAATATAAGAGCACAGTTGTTTTCAGATCATGAGGAATATAACATTAATGTTGCTCAGTTTGCCTTACAACTAGGTATTTGGTGCTAGCATCCACAGATGAGGGATAACATTTGTTATTTGTTTTTATGAGACTGTGTTACTTCACTTAACATAATATCTTCTAGTTCCATCCATTTACCTGCAAATTTCATGATGTCATCTTTCTTTACCGCTGCATAGTACTCCATCGTGTGGATGTACCACATTTTCTCTATTCGTTTGGTTGAGGGGCACTGGGTTGGTTCCAGCTCTTCACTATTGTGAAGAGAGCTGCAATAAACATGGCTGTGTATGTATCTCTATGTAGGATGAGTTCTTGTGGGTACATACCCAGGAGTGGTATGACTGGGTCAGGTGGTAAGATCATTTTGAGTCTTTTAAGGGTTCTACACACTGCTTTCCATAGTGGTTGTGCTGGTTAACATTCCTGCCAGCAGTGGATGAGTGTTCCCCTTTCCCCACAACCTCTCCAGCACTTGGTAATTTGTTTTCTTGATCCTAGTCAGGCTTATCAGAGTGAGATAATATCTTAAAGGGATTTTAATTTTAATTTCCTTAATTATTATCCAATGTTGAACACTTTTTAAGATGTTTCTCAGCCATCTCTATTCCCTTACTTGTGAGGTCTCTGCTCAGCTCTTTGCTCCATCTTTTGAGTAAGTCATTTATTTTCTTAGTTCTTTGTTTTTTGAGTAGTTTATATATTCTGGAAGTTAATGCTCTGTCAGATGTATCAGCAGTGAAGGTTTCCTCCCACTCTGTCCATTTTCTCTTCACTTCTCTGATTGTTTCTTTGGCTGTACAGAAGCTTTTTGAGTTTAATGAAGTCCCACTTGTCAATTGACCTTATTTCCTGTGAAGCTGCTGTCCGATTTAGAAAGTCTTTTCCTATTCCTCTGTTGTATAGGTTGCAGCCAACTTTTTCTTCTATCACCGTCAGAGTTTGGGTTTCATGTTGAGGTTTTTGATCCATTTGGAGTTGATTTTTGTACAGGGTGAGAGGTAGGGGTTTAATTTCATTCTTCTACAAGTGGTGATCCAGTTTGCCAATACCATTTGCTAAAGATGCTTCTTTCCTCTATTGAGTCTTCTTGGCCCCTTTGTCAAATATGAGGTTGCTGAAATTGTATGTGCTCAAGTTTGGATCTTCAGTTTTGTTCCATTGGTCAACAGGTCTGTTTTTGTGCCGGTATGAGGCTGTTTTTATGACTATAACCCTGTAATATAGTTTGAAATCTGGTATAGAGATTCCCCCCTCTATTGCTCTTTTTGCTCACGGTTTCTTGAACATGGCTTTGATTATGTTGATGAATGATCTCTCCAGTCCAATTCCCTCTAGGACTTTGGGAAATTTCCCTCTGTTTGTATCCCTCTGAACAGTTTGAGTAATAATGATTATAAGTCTTCTTTAAATGTTTTATAGAATTCTGCCATAAAACCTTCTGGGCCTGAGCTTTTTTTTTAGTTGGAGGTTTCTTAATACATTTTCAATTTCTTCATATATTATGGGTCTGTTTAAACTGTCAACCTCTGCTCGGTTAAGCTTTGGTGATTCCCAGCATTTCAGATATCCATTTCTCTTAGTTTTTCAAACTTAGTAGAGTATAGGTTTTTGAATTATTACCATATGATTGTCTGGATCTTTTTGTTGTCTGTTGTGATATTTCTTCTTTCATTATGAATTCTAATGATTAGGAGTTGCTCTTTCTTTCTTTTGGTTAAGTGGGCTAGAGGTCAGTCTGTCTTGTTTATTCTGTCAAAGAACCAACTTTTGGATTCATCATTTTTTTGTATTGTTTTCTTTGTTTCTGTTTCATTGATTTCTGCTCTGATTTTTGTTATTTCTTCCTGTCTGTTGCATTTAGGGTTCATTTGTTATTGTCTCTCAAGTGTTTTTAGCTGCAGTGTTAGATCGTTTATTTGTGCTCTTTCTGTTTTTTTGATGTAGGTACCCAGGGCTATAAACTTCCCTCTTAGGACTGCTTTTAAAGTATCCCATAGGTTTTGCTGTGTTGTATTGTCATTTTTGTTTAATTCCAGGAATGATTTTATTTCTTTATTTCTTCCTGGACCCATTCATTATTCAGGAGTGTGTTGTTTAGTCTCCATGTGTTCCTATAGATAGTTGGGCTTATCCTGGTGTTGATACTGAGCTTTATTGTGCTGTGGTCTGATAGACTGCATGAAATTATTTCAGTCTTTTTGTATTTGTTGAGGTTTTTTTCTATGTATGTGGTCAATTTTGGAGAAGGTTCTGTGGGGGTGCTCAGTAGAAAGTGTATCCTCTGGTGTTTGGGTGGAATATTCAGTAGATGTCTGTGAGGTCCATTTGGTGTATCATATTGTTCAGTTTAGATGTCTCTCTGCTTTTTCTTTGTCCAGTTGACCTGTCCAAAGGGCTCAGTGGGGTATTGAAGTCCCCTACTATGAGTGTGCTGGGGTTAATCTGTGCCTGGAGGTCCTGGAGAATTGTCTTTATAAAGTTCGGTGCACCAGAGTTTGGTGCATATATATCCATGATTGTGAAATCTTCATGGTTAATTGTTCCTTTTTAAAAGATGTACTGGCCCTCTTTGTCTCTCCTGATTACTTTTACTTTGAAGTCTATTTTGTCCTATATTTGCTTTTTGGTACCATTTGCTTGGAATATTTTTTTCCATCCTTTCATCTTAAGTTGGTGCCTATCCTTGAAAGTGAGATGGGTTTCTTGTAGACAGCATATAGATGGGTTCTGTTTCCTAATCCATTCTCCCAGTCTATGTCATTTGATTGGGGAGTTTAATCCATTAATATTTAAGGTTATAATTGAGAGATGCATGTTGCTTCCTTTCACCTCATTATCCATTTGCATTTTCAGTCTAGGTTTCTACTTCTGCAGTTATGCTTTTATTAATTTCTCTTTCTAGGTGCCTGGGGATAGTTGCTCCTCTCCTCTGTACTTGAATTGCTTCAAGTATTCTCTGAAGAGTTGGTTTTCTGGACATGTATTCTATCATCTTGTTTACATCATGGAAGAGTTTTCTCTCTCCTTCAACTATAATTGGCATTTTTTCTGGGTATAGTAACCTGGGTTGGCATCTATAGTCATTTAACCCTGGGAATACTTTAGTCCACATTCTTCTTGCTTTCATAGTTTGCACTGAAAAGTCAACTGTAATTCTGATGGGTTTCTCCTAACATGTAACTTGTTGTTTTTCTCTTGTGACTTTCAGAATTTTGACTTTGTTTTTGGGCGTCTAGCATTTTAAGTATGATATAGCATGGGGAGTTTCTTTTCTGATCTTGTCTGTTTGGAGTTTTATGTGCCTCTTGTATTTACATGGTTTTGTCCTTTTTTAGTTTGGGGAAATTTTCATCTATTATTCTGTTGAAGATCTGATCAATACCATTCTCTCGGGATTCTTCTCCTTCCTCTATCCCTATGATATGGAAGTTTCATCTTTTTATAGTGTCCTACATTTCCTGGTTTTCCACTCTTGTGTATTTTTTTAATTTTTCATAGTCTTTATTTGGGCTTTTTAGTTGTTCTGTGTTATCTTCTAGGTCTGATATTTTTTTTTCTGCTTCTTCCATTCTGCTTCTGAGGCTTTTTCCCCATCCTTTCCTCTTGATTGAATTAGTGTTCGATTTCCTTTTTTATTTTATCCTGTGATTTCTTTAGTATTTCAACTTCCTTTTGGAGCTTCTCAATCTCTTCCTGTAGCTCCTTGCTTTGCTGATTGGTTTCCTTTTTCATTTCAGCATGGGATCTTTTCCACTTCCTTCTGGAGTTTGTCATTCTATCCCTCTTGGTCCTTCCTGAGTTTTTCATTCTCTCCCCTTAGTTATCTGATTTGTTCTTTATATTCTTTGATTTCTTTGAATATGTCTACAATTGTTCTTCTAAGATCTGTGTCCTGGGTTACCTCTAGGGAGATCTCATTGTAGGAATCTTCTACAGGGTTGGTAGAGCTTGGTATGGAATTATTCTGTACTTTTCCCATGCTCTTTCTTTCTTTCTTTCTTTTTTTTTTTTTTTTTGGCATGTGGGTTTGTTTTTTGTTTGTATTCTGATGTGAATCTCAAATGTTTCTTCACTGTGTTGAAAGCTTGCTTTGCTTTCTTCCCTCAGATGCCTTCATTATTTTCTCCTTATTTATGGAGTGTTGACTTGTCTAGGTTTCAGGCTTTCAATTTTGGTTATATATTGGAAGTCTAGTCTAGCTCACGTTTCCCTTTCTGTTCTGAAGGTTCTCCAAAAACTGGGTAGGTAACAACCAAGTCAGTACCCTGCTGAGGACTGTGCTCACTCTGCTTTGTGCCAGCCAGTTCCTCTAGGTTGTTTGTGGGTCTTGGTGTTGAGGGACTGGAGTTGTGTCAGGTTCATTATTTCATTTATTGCCTTGTACCCCAGAATCACTACTGTAGTCCCGCTTGGACACTTGCTCCACAATTCCAGTGGTGGGGAGGGGGGCAGTGGTGCAGCGAGCTGCTCGCTTACTCTGTGCTCCAAGTGGTCTGGCAAAAGCCACTTATCAGTATGCACTCAGGCCCACCTTTGTACCAGCTAGCTGGGTGACTCTGCCTCCACAGCTGCACAAGCCAATGATCGAGTAATCCACCTGGCTGAAGCACCTGGCCCCTACCTTGTGCTCCAGGTGGTCTGGCAAAAGCCCCTGATCTCTGTGCACTTGAGTCCTCTAGGGGGTTGTAAAAATCATAGCATATTGGCATAGCATCCAGAGGCCTCAAAATAGACTTTCCCAGGCTGGAGAGATGGCTCAGTGGTTAAGAGCACTGATTGCTCTAGCAAAGGACCCAGGTTTGATTCCCAGTACCCACATGATAGCTAAGAACTGTCTTTAAGCCGGGCGTGGTGGCGCATGACTTTAATTCTAGCACTCAGGAGGCAGAGGTAGGCAGATCTCTGTGAGTTCAAGGCCAGCTTGGTCTACAGAATGAGTTCCAGGCTAGCTGGGGCTATAGGGAGATCCCGTCTCCAAAGGAAAAAAAAATAGACTTTCCCAATTACAAAGTCAGCACACAGAGAGGCTCACAGCTATGATTAGGCACTGATAGTGTGCTTCTAAGTCTCCCCAATACCGATGCACTTCACCAGTTAGTGAACTTGAGTTAAGGATGGTTTGGTAACAGTTGACACATAACCATGATTTATCAAGTTACTAAGAGAACAGAGCTAAAAACTCCATCTACAGTAAAGGATATGCATGTACTTCCCCTCAAAGTGCTCACCATTGTTAGGTTTGGGAGGAACTTCTGTCTTGACATTCAGAAGCTCTGTCTGTAAATATGTAAACTTCTACAACTAATTTCCCTCCTTTGGGATAGTAGACCCTCTACAGGCCATCTTAAGTCCCAACTAAAGATGGAGATCATCAAAGAAGAAAAAGAAAAAGAGAAAACAGAGATATGAATTTTCAGTGTCAATTTGTGGCTGTGAATTACAACAGGAAAGGTTTCATCTCTAATCAATAATAAAATAGCCAAGATGGACACAGTGGCAAATTCCTGTCGTACCAACTACTTGGCTGGCTGAGCCCAGGCTGAGGGCAGTCTGGCAGATATATTGGGGCACTGTAACAACAACAACAACAACAACAACAACAACAATGGAACAAACAAAATATTGAAGCAACCTCTGAAATTGCTGAAGACATAATTGTTTGCATGGTTTAGGGACCTTATTATGATGATAAAAGTAAGCCATAGAGTATTGTTTTTTCCAATATGTGTATTGATTAGAGTTTGAATTGTTTCTATCTCTCTTTACCTCTGTTTATGATACCTGCTATATATGCTCCCATGGTGACCTATGAAATCAAACCAGAGAAATGAAAGACGATCACCTTTCATTTATTTATTAAGAATGAGCTACATTGTGTTAAAACCTATGCAAAGCATATATGATAGTTGTAAAGTCTGGTGGCAAAATCTAAAAGCTTTAGTTGCCAGGCTGAGGATGGACACTCAGCAAAGCTCAACAAGGACAGTGAGTAGTTGAAACCCAGTCTTTCCTCCTCTTTCTTGCAAAGAGAACAGTTGTGAGGATCTTTAGTAATGCCGCTCTCCTCATCGCTCTCTGTTCCCGGCTGGCAGGAAAAAGGAGAGGACACACTCTTGTTCTTCCAGACACAGTTTATTCAGGCAACTCATACACCAACTCTCTCCCTTCCAGTGTCCCCTACTAATATACCCTTCTCTCAACCCCGCATCCTGCTAGGGCGCAGTCTCTCATTGGTCTGTAAGCGGTATGCACAATATATGGAAGTCAGCGGACATGCTAATGAGGGCTCAGGTTTGGCGTTCTCTTATTGGCTGGGGAATGAGCTGGGCAGTCAGGCAACAATCAGGCGATAGTCATAAGACCTGGCCAGGGTCCAAAGCGCCATTTTGCCCAACACCTGCTCTCCACATCTCCCCTTCTTTTATAATATGGCACAGAGAATGCCTGTCTTAGGTTGCCCCTGCAGAGGTATTCCTTACCCATAATGGGGTTAAACAAACAGCATAGGTTTGTTCCCTGTCTTAGGTTGGTAATACATGCAGCGGGTCTTACCCATCTTTGACTACTTCTCTAGCATGCCAAGCCAAACTTGAGGTGAACTGCATAGTTCAATAGCGGCAAGAGCCTGCACAAAGAATGCTCTTTCTCTGCGCTGATTGTTCCACATGCGCATCAGACACCACAGACACAATGACCCGCGCAGGATTATACTGCAACCCAAACCCGCTGTTCCAGCCCACTGCTGTAGGTGAGACACCGCCTTCGACATCCAGGAGATAAAACCCTCAGACATGGACAAGTCTACTCGTGTAGAGTTGATGTGCACGATGGATGAGCGGAGTTCTTCCAATAGAGAGTCGAGTTCACCGGACCAGTTTCCTGTTAAATGATGTGAGAGACTGCGTGATAGATTAGCTGCATGGCTCAGATTCTGAAAAGGTACAGAGGTAATACAGAGCCCAGAATGTCTCCATTCACACCCCAACTGTGCTATCTGTATAAGCACGTCGAGCTGATCCTGCACCAAATCAACCCTTTAATTGAGTGGCATAATGCCTGTTTTGAAATGATTATTAATATTTTGTTGATTGGTCATAGCCTCAGCAACACCAGCCGACAAATTGTTAAGTGCAGCCACTGTCTGAACAGTTGACATCAGGAAAAACTGCTGCAGCTGTAGCCGTGGCAGCTGATGCTGCGATTGCCACGAAATACCACCGCTAGAGGAAAGGTGGTAGCATTCCAGCATAAAGCATAGAAACAAGTCCTGTTACCACAGGTGACATTATTTCTTTCATAGCTTCCATTATATACAAGGAACACAAAGGGGGGGCCATACGCATACAGGCACGGGTTTGAAAGTGCCAAGCTCCCCTGAGCCATGTGGCATTGGACCGGCTGGTCCCCGGAGGGGGTGCATCAAACCAGCCTCCTGTCTGGTTATGCATACGTACACAATCACTGTCCTGGGATATGTTAGTAATCAGTTGGAAGCACAGTAATCCGTTTAGGGGCAGGTGTATGGTCTCTTGTACTGCTGCTAATGTGTCATCTAATGGTAAAAAAAGAAGGGACCTCCATGTTATCATTGGTTGTAAAAAAGCGGGGGAATACTTGCGCTGAATGGGTGACTGGGATAGGTTTAGGGAACACTGTCATCAGCCCCCAACGAAGCTCTTCCGTCATCGCCATGGGCCATGGCACCATCATCACGAGTATCCCACACTTCCACATCTTGAACCACTCGGGTGAGCCTTTCCGGGATCCAAAGAGGTTGTTGATGATCCTGAGGAAAAACACAGACAGCTCCTCTCGCCCATGTTAGGACCGGGTCCGGGCCATACCATTTTCCTGTAAGTATGTCTTTCCACATTACAAGCCCTTTTGAAGTGTTGTCTGTTTGTGTGTGCCTGTCCGCAGCTGACCGCCCGTGCTTATCTAAATTTAAAAAATTAATAGTAAAAAGAGCAATCGCAAGTCTTTCCTTTGGAGGAGAGCCAGAGGCTATTCCCCCCTTTTGTTTTTGAAGGCACTCCTTTAGTGTACGATGAGCACGCTCAATAATGCCTTGTCCTTGTGGATTGTACGGCAAACCGTGAGTGAGGCGAATGCCCATCATCAAACAGAAGGAGGTAAAGGAGCCTGAAGTGTAAGCCGGGCCATTGTCAGTCTTTAACTCTTTAGGCTGTCCCCAGGCTGCCCACGCCTGGAAACAATGTTCGCGGACATGACGGGCCTTTTCTCCAGAGTGTAGGGAGGCAAAAATAATTCCTGAGGCGGTATCAACAGAGACATGCACATATTTTAATGTGCCAAATTCAGGGATGTGAGTGACATCCATCTGCCATACATGTAATGGGAGGAGACCCCTGGGATTAATCCCAAGGGACTGTTGCGGCAGAAGTGGGGCACATTGATGACAATTTTTTACAATATCGCGAGCATCGGCTCGAGAGATGTGAAATCGGGAGGCAAGCATTTTAGAATTAACATGAAAGCGGGAGTGAAAGGTGCGTGCAAGTTCCTGAGGGGAGGAGAGAAAACACATCAGAGCTCTGGACGCCTTATCAACTGAATCATTACCTTCAGCTAGCGGGCCGGGCAGTCCGGTGTGAGCCCGAATATGCTGAACAAAGAATGGGTGGTCTCTCTGGAGAATGAGCATGTGTAAAGTACGCAGAAGAGACCCGACGGCTGACCTGAGATTGATCTTTCCTACTACCTCGAGCCTTTTTAGGATATTAACAACATATTGACTGTCAGAAATCAGGTTGAAAGGAGCATTAAAGGTCTGAAACACTGTTATGACTATCTTGAGCTCAATAACTTGAGGGGAGGCAGGAGAGAATGGTACCGTGACTGGAGGTGCTCCTGCCACCATATAAGCTCCTTGGCCTGTCTTAGATCCATCTGTGAATATGAGAAGGGCACTGTTTAGCGGGGCAGATGCAGTGATGTGGGGGAAAATTACAGGATGAGCAGAAGCGAGATGCAACAAAGGGTCCCTAGGATAGTGATTGTCAAGTGTGCCCGGGAAGGAACAACGCAGGATGGCCCAATCATCTAATGATGCAGATAGGATCTCAATTTGTTGTTTGGTGTAAGGAACAATGATCACCTGCGGAGAGACTCCAAAGTGCTGAATGCACTGCTGGATGCCCAGCAGGGCCAGAGTGGCCACAGCGGTCGGGTAATGTTCAAGTGTTTTTGCTGGAGAGATTTTTGGATGAACCCAGAGAAGCGGGCCGCCCTGCCATATCACCCCAGTGGGTTGACAGGGAGACTGTAATATGCAGAGTGTGATAGGCTGAGATGGATCACGGCGCCTAACTGCAGCGGTCTGAATCTCCCTCTCAACTAGTTGCAAAGCCTGTTTAGCTTCTGCAGTAAGGCGCCTAGGGGAGTGAAGGTCTGTCTCACCGGGCAGGATATCATACAAAGGTTGCAATTGACAATTTGGGATATGTAGGTAGGGTCGGACCCATTGAATGTCTCCTAATAACTTTTGAAAATCATTTAAAGTCGTCAAATGGTCAGTACGTATACACAACTTTTGTGGCCGAACTGCTTCTGGGGAGATCATTGTGCCCAAATAATGGACCATGTTTTCCTTTTGTACCTTTTCTGGGGCTATATGTAAATTTTTTCGGCTCAAAGAAGTAACTAAGTCGAGATATGCCTCATCTAGCATCGCTTCCTCCGGGGCAGCCAACAAGATATCATCCATATAATGGCAGAGCTTCAGTATTGGAAATTTTTTTCTGACTGGTTTCAGAGCTTTAGCAACAAAGAGCTGGCACATAGTGGGGCTGTTAGCCATCCCCTGCGGCAAGACAGTCCATTCATAATGCTGATCGGGCTCAGCATGATTTTGAGAGGGGACAGTGAAAGCAAATCTTACCGTGTCTTGAGAGTGAAGGGGAATGGAAAAGAAGCAATCTTTTATGTCTATAATTATAATGGGCCAGTGTCTTGGAATTGCTGAGGGCAGAGGAAGCCCCCGCTGCACGGGCCCCATAATTACCATTTGTTTATTGATTTCCCTTAAATCATGTAGTAATCTCCACTTGCCTGTTTTCTTTTTAATTACAAATATAGGGGTGTTCCACGGAGAGGTGGAGGAGCGAATGTGCCCTAGTGCAAGCTGCTCCTCGACCAGTTCTCGCGCTGCTTTGATCTTTTCCGAGGGTAGCGGCCACTGAGAAACCCATACAGGTTCCTCGGTTTTCCATGTAATGGGCACCATATCCTCAGTGGCCCCTAGGGAAAACCCAAACCTTGCCTTCCGCTGCGTTTTGAGGCAATAACTGGAGACACTCGGCCCTGCAGCTGTTTTCCCAAACCCTTACCTGGCACATGTCCCATCCTTTGCATAATGTTGTATGATTGAGGGCTATACTGAACTTCATTGGTAAGCTGAAACCCCATCTGTTCAAGAAGATCACGACCCCACAGAGAAATCGGAACCTCCAAAACATATGGTTGAAACAATCCTGACTGTCCTTCATGGTTCCTCCAAGATAACTCTCTGGCACTGAGTTGTGGTGCTTTGGCATATCCCAGACCTTGTAATGTTTGAGCGGACTGTTGTAACGGCCAGCCTCTAGGCCAGTCCCTTGAACTTATTATGGATCTATCTGCACCAGTGTCCAAGAGACCTATTATAACCTTTCCTTCCACAGTCAATGAGACGACTGGCCTCTGATCCAAATTTAAGGCAAGATATATGCCTGGGTCTCCAGAGGAACCGAACGCCTTATTCTCCCTGTCTTTGTTTTTACACGGGAATTGAGAGTGCAGGCTGGGCAACAAAAGCAATTGTGCAATCTTATCTCCTGGAGAGATGGCCGTAATTCCTGTTGGTGAGGACACCATGATCTTAACTACCCCTGTGTAGTCAGAATCGACAACTCCAGGATGAACAATCAGGCCTTTTAAGGCTGCAGTACCGCGACCTAATATGATGCCCACAGTCTCTTTAGGTAAGGGGCCATGGAAATCTGTTTCCACCACTTGTACTCCTTGTCTTGGGGTTAATACGAGTCTGGTGGTGGAACTGAGGTCAAGTCCTGCGCTCCCTTTGGTAGCTCTCTTGGCCATGCCCAGTGCATGGGTGGTCTGAGGCTGGGCCACAATCCCTCCTCCATAGCCCCATATATTTGAGGGCCCTGAGGCTGCCGGGCCCTCCTCCAGTTTTTTTGCAAAGCCTGTGGGGCATTCGACTCAGAAGAGCGACCATTAGAAGGTGGGAGTGGCCTGCCATTGATATCTTTGACTGATCTGCATTCATTTGCCCAATGATTCCCCTTTTTGCATCTTGGGCACAATTTTGGCATGGGGGGTGCCTTCTGCCGAGCACCACCCACCTCTCTCCTTTGGGGACAATCTCTTTTCATATGACCGGGGTCCCCACATTGGAAGCACCCTCGCCGCCCCGTTCCCATCTGCCCTTTTGCCATTTGCATGACTGCAGCTGCTAGGCCAGAATTGGTAAGAGGGCCGCCTAATTCCCGACAGACCTTCATCCACACTTCAAAGCCTTTATTTTTGTAGGGGTTTATTGCCTGCCTACATTCCTTTGTACATTGTTCAAACACCAATTGTTTAATAAGCGGCATGGCAGTGTCAGGGTCACCAAATACCTTTCCTGCTGCCTCCACCATTCTTGCCACAAAATCAGAAAATGGCTCCGTTGGTCCTTGTATTATTTTGGTCAAATTTCCCATGACTTCCCCTCAGTTGGGCAATTTTTTCCATGCCCTGGTTCCCATATCATTAATCTGATTGTATACTTGGACAGGATAATTAATTTGTTGATTAGCGAAGTGTCCTTGCCCCATTAACATATCCACATCCCAGGCGGGCTGGTTGTTGGCCTGGTTTTGCACGGCCTGATCATAGGCCAACTCTAGATATATAGCTTTCCAATCTAGGTATTGCCCCAGTGACAAACAGGCTTGGGCTAAATTTTGCCAATTGCCAGGGGTCATGCAATACCTGTGGAGATTCTCTACCTGTGAAATCACGTAAGCGGCAGTCACTCCATATTGGTGCACACTTTCCGCTATATTTTTTATGATTTTAAAATCGAGTGGCTCATGATAATGGTTATTGTCCTGTTGGTTTTGGAAGACTGGAAAACATAGGGCTGGATTTTGAGTGGCTACCTCCCTCCAGCACTTCGGATGAAACGAAGTGCCAGGTACCGCAAAAGACGGAGGGGGTCCCGGGGCCGTCAGCAGTAGCGGAGGTCCCGGGGCTGCCGACTGTGTGCTAACCTTCACTTGCTCCATGCTTTCTACCAAACTCTCCAACTCATCAGCCGACATATCGTGCTCTTCGTCCTCAACCCCCTTGGGTGGCGCCTGTTCCTCTTTTAGCTGCTGTAGAAGTTCTTCCCCTTTTTTTTTTTCTGCTGAGCAGCTCCCTTCATCGCCCAAACAATTTCCAAATTGGAACTACACCTCTCTACAGAATTCCTTGTTCCTCAGCAAACATTAGGTCCCCTCCCAACTTTCCCCAGCAATGTGGCGTGAGGTTTCCAGTCACAAGTAACCAGGGCACGATCTCATCTACTGCTCCTAAGAACTCATCTAAAATTTGGGTCTTTAAGCCAATTCCTTTCACTTTCAGCAGTTCCTTTAAGGCATCGCACAATGGCCGCATTGAATTTGAATTCCCCATGGTCTCTACTCCCGAGAATCTTATAGTCCCACCTTACCTGGGAACTTACCGGCTAGCCCACCTGCCTGCGTCTGGTTCTGAACCGTGCTCGCACCGACAGAGGTTCCCTGTACGGGCCGCCACTTGCCGCTCTCCTCGTTGCTCTCTGTTCCCAGCTGGCAGGAAAAAGGAGAGGACACACTCTTGTTCTTCCAGACGCAGTTTATTCAGGCAACTCATACACCAACTCTCTCCCTTCCAGTGTCCCCTACTAATATACCCTTCTCTCAACCCCTCCTCCTGCTAGGGCACAGTCTCTCATTGGTCTGTAAGTGGTATGCACAATATATGGAAGTCAGCGGACATGCTAATGAGGGCTCAGGTTTGGCGTTCTCTTATTGGCTGGAGAATGAGCTGGGCAGTCAGGCAACAATCAGACGATAGTCATAAGACCTGGCCAGGGTCCAAAGCGCCATTTTGGCCAACACCCACTCTCCACATAGTAATGCAGAGGAAGAGGAGCAGTAGGCATGATTTAAACATACTACACACATGTGTGTGCTCATATTCACATGTACACACACATAAACACAAACATTGTTAAAATCAGTTTTAAGGTAATTGGAAGCTAATAAAATGCTGAAGAACTTCAGGCCGGGTCTGCCATTTGAAATACTGTGTTCTTGTTTATTTTATGTCTTCAATGGCTTCAGAGGGTTTTTTTTGGGGGGGGTTGTTTTGTTTTTTGTTTCCTAAGGAACATACAGTTTCTAAGAAATGTAGCTGAAAGGCTGAGAGATTTATTTAATTAATTTTTGTTTGTGTATGAATGTACTGTCTGCATGTAGGTCTGTGCACTCGTGTTGTACAATGCTGCAGAGGTCAGAAGAGGGTATCAGATTCTCCTGGAACTGGATTTACAGATGGTTCTTAGCTGCCATGTGGGTGCTGGGGATAGAACCCGGTTCCTCTGCAAGAGCAGTAGATGCTCTTAACTACTAGGCCATCTCTCCAGCCCAGAGAGATATATTTAAAAACATAAATTATGGGGACAAACACTCAAGTCCAAAGCCCTGATGAGCTTCCTCCATTTCAGCAGGAACTCTCCAAGGCTACACTCCAGTAGTAAGGGGTGACTGAAGAGATTTCCACATGAACTACAGTGTGGCACATCGTTGTTCAAATAACCCAAAGGCTAGAAACCTTGGTAACTGAATCCAGGAGATACTTGATTCTTGTTCTCTCAAGGGACCTTTTGGAAATAAAACTTGATTTTTATTTGGAGAACACTAACATCGTCTGAGACCTCAATTTTTTTCTTTTCTTTTTAAAAATTTTTTAAATGAATTTTTTTATGTGTATGAGTGTACTGTCTGCTTGCAGGTTGGTGCACCTGTGTCGTGCAATGCCGCAGAGGTCAGAAGGGAGTGTCCTGTTCCCCTGGAACTGAAATTAAAGATGGTCCTTAGCCACCATGTGGGTGCTGGGAATTGAACCCCGGTCCTCTGCAAGAGCAGTTGGCACTCTTAACCGCTGAGCAATCTCTCCAGCCCTGTTTTTTTTTTTTTCTTTTCTATAAAAAAGCAAACCATTGGGCCTGGGCTTTTTTTTACTTTGGGAGTTTTCTTATAGATCTTCAATCTTCATGTATAGTGGGAACTGTTTAAGCTTGTCGATCTCTTCTTGGATGAGCTTGGTGATTCCCCAGGATTTCAGATATGCATCCATTTCTTCTTAGGTTTTCAGACTTGTTAGAGTATAGGTTTTGAAGTATTTCCATAAGATTTTCTGGATCTTCTTTGTCGGGTTTGTGATATTTTCCTTTTCATCAAGGATTTGTATTGATTTGGATTGTTCCTTCTTTTCTTTGTTTTAACTGGGCTAGAGGTCTGTCTATTCTTTATTTTACTCTTTCAAATAGAACCTTACTCTTTG
The DNA here is from genome assembly GCA_009823505.1 of Rhizomys pruinosus. NCBI lineage: Eukaryota > Metazoa > Chordata > Mammalia > Rodentia > Spalacidae > Rhizomys > Rhizomys pruinosus. The sequence continues at coordinate 1,002,908 of VZQC01000197.1, read as the reverse complement.
GATTCGCTGCTTTCTGTTTGTATTTGTTTTTCCTTTTTTCTATTTCATTGATTCTGCTCCAATTTTTGTAATTTCTTCCTTTCTATTGGATTTAGGGTTCATCTGTTTTTTTTTTTTTTTTTTTTTTTTTTTTTTTTTTTGTGCTCTTTCTGTTTTTCAATGTTAGGCACCCAGGGCTATAAATCTCCCTTCTTACTACTGCTTTTAAGGCATCCCATAGGTTTTTGTTGTGTTGTTACTGAATTGTCATTCATTTCCAGGAAAGCTTTATTATCTTTCTTTATCTTCTTCCTTGACCCATTCATTATTCAAGAGTGTTTCATATTAGTGTCCATTGTGTTCTTGTATCGTAGGGTTATTCCTGGTGTTGAGTGAGCTTTATTGCACTTGTGGTCTGATAGAATGCATGAAAATTATTTCAATCTTTTTGTATTTGTGAGGTTTTCTTCCGGCGTCCCAGTATGTTGGTTGATTTTGGAGAATGTTCTGTGGGGCTGATGTAGAAAGTGTATTCTCTAGGGTGGAATATTCATTGTAGGTCTATCAGGTCCATTTGGTGTATCGGTCTTTTAGATCAGAGGTCTCTCTGTTTTTATTTGTCTGTTGACCTGTCCAAAAGGGCTCAGTGGAAATGGCGTACTGAAGTCCCCTACTATAGTGTACTGGGGTTAGTGTATGTATGACTTGTGGTCCTGGAGAGTATTTCTTAAAGTTTTCAATGCACCAGAGTTTTGGTTTGCTTATATTCATAATTTTGAAATCTTCTTGAATTGTTCCTTCGATAAAAATGTAATGGCCCTTCTTTGTCTCTCTATTTCTTTTTTACTTTGAAATCTATTGTATTTGGATATTAAAATAAACAAACCTGCTTCTTTTGTACCATTTGCTTGGATATAATTTTTCCATCCTTTCACTTTTAGGTGGTTCTGTCCGTGAAAGGAAATATGTGTTTCTTGTAGACAGCATATCAATTGGTCATCTTTCCTAATCCAATCTCCCCAGTCTATGTCTTTTTTGATTGCTGGGAATTTAGTCCATTATTATTTAAAGTTATTGACTGACAGGTTTTGTGTGCTTCCTTTTTGCTTATTGTCCATTTGCAGTTTTGTTTTAGGTTCTACTTTTGCAGTTGTGTTTTTATTGATTTCTCTTTCTAGGTCCCTTGGGTGGTTGCTCCTTTCTTCTGTCCTTTGAATTGCTTCAGTGTTCTGTGAAGGGTTGTTTTCCGGACATGTATCTTTCAATTGTGTATGTCATGGAAGGTTTTTCTCTCTCCTTCAACTATAAATCGACATTGTTTTGCTGGGTAGAGTAACCGGGTTGTGTGGATCTATTTCTTTAACACTGGAATGCTTTGCTCCAGTTCTTCTTGCTTTCATAGTTTGACTTGAGAATGTCAGTTTATTTGATATTTCCTTATTGTTAATTATTATTTTTTTTTTTTTCTCTTGTTTTTAAGGATTTTGTCTTTGTTTTTGGGTGTCTAGCATTTTAGCTATGTAGGTGGTGTGGAGAGTTCTCTTTTCTCTTGTGCTTTAAAATTTGTCTTTGTGGGTGTCTAGCACTTTAACTATGATGTGGGCTGTGGAAAGTTTTTTTTTTCTGATCTTGTCTATTTGGATTCTATGTGCTTCTTGTATTTTTATTGGTTTTGTCTTTTTTTACTTCTGGGGATTTCATTCTATTATTTTGATTGAGGGATCGATTAATACCTTTCTCTTTGGATTCTTTCTCCCTTCCTCCAATTCCTTATGATGTGGAGTTTTTGAATCTTTCATAGTGTCCCAACAGTTCCTGGTTGTTCCACTTTTGTGTATTTTAAATTTCAATTAATCTTTACTTGAGGTTTTAGTTTGTTCTGTGTTATTCTCCAGGTCTGGGTATGTCTTTTTCTGCTTCCTCCAATCTGCTTCTGAGGCTTTTTCCATTTCATTCCTCTGATTGAATGAGTGTTCATTTCTTTTTCTGTCCTTCGTTCTGTTTTCTTTAGTAATTTCTACTCCTTTTGGAGCTTCTCGTCTCTTCCTTGTAAACTTGCTTCACTGGTTTTTGGTTTTCCTATCTTTTTCAGCATGGGATCTTTCAGAGTTTCCACCTCCTTCCAGAATTTGTTCACTCTCTCTCTAGGTCCTTCTCAAGCTCTTCATTCTCTTTTCTTATTCTTGGATTTGCTCTTTATTTTTTTTTTTATTTTTTTTAAGACTTCTTTTCTTTTTTAAATTTTATTTTTGTATGTTTTATGAATGTACTGTCTGGATGTAGGTTTGTTCACCCATATCGTGCCAATGCTGTGGAGGTCAGAAGAGAGTCTTGGATGTTCCCCTGGAACTGGTAGTTCTTCCTGGAATTGGAGTTACAGAACGTTATGAGCCATCATACTGTGTGAACGCTGGGAACTGAACCCAGTCCTCTCCAAGAGCAGTCAGTGCTTCTTAACTGCTATGCTATCTCTCCAGCCCTGATTTGCTTCTTTATAATCTTGTACTTTCTAAAGTATGTTCCAACAATTGTGCTTTCTGATATCTGTGTCCTGGGCCATCCAAAGGAGGATTCCCACTGTAGGAATCTTCCACAGGGTTGGAATAGCTTGGTGTGGAATTATTCCTGCACGTTTCCATGTTGTTTCTTCTTCGTTTGTTCCTGGGCATATGGTTCTCCTTACCTAATTCCAGTGTGAGTCGAAGTGCCTTTCATTGCGTTGAAGGCTTGCTTTACTTGCCTCGTTCAGATGTCTTCCTAATCCCAATTGGCACTGGTACCTGTGCTTCAGGTGGTCTTGGGAGATCTCTGATCTCAAGACTCACACAACCCCACTTTTTATACCAGCTGGGAGGATAACTCCGCCCCACAGCCACAAAAGCCTATTAAGCCAAAGACAACCAAATTAACTAGATTAAGTCAAACAACAATACACCTTGCTGAAGCGCCCAGCTCCTACCTACCTACCTGTGCTTCAGGTGGTCTTGGGAGATATCCCTGAACACTTTTTAAGATGTTTCTCAGACACTGTTGCTTCCTCACTGGTGATGTCTCTTTACTCCATCTTTTGAGTAGGTCATTTGTTTTCTTCTTATTTTTTGAGTATTTTATATATTCTGAACATTAAATATTCATCATATTGTATCAGTTGTTGAAGGTTTTCCTCCCATTCTTGGATTTTCTATTCACTTCCCTGACTTTTTTCTGTACGAAGCTTTTGAGTTTTGATGAGGTCCCACTTTTCTGCTGTTGACCTTAATTCCGTTATAAGATGCTATTTAATAAGAAAGTCTTTTTTCTACTTCTATTTCTTATAGATTGCTTTTACCAATTTTTTTCTCTTAAACTTTCAGAGTTTCAGGTTTCACATCGAGGTCTGATCTACTTGAGTTGATTTTGTACAGGGTGAAGACGGTATGGGTTTAATTTTGTTCTATAAATGGTGATCCAGCTTTTCTGGCACCATTTGCTGAAGATCATTCTTTCCTCAATGAGCTTTTTTTGTCCCTTTTTGTCGAATATGAGGGGCCTGAAATTGTATGAGCCAAGTTTGGATCTTCAATTTGTTTCCATTGGACAACATTTCTGTTTTTGTGCCAATCTCAGGCTGGTATTTATTGACTATAGCCCTGTAATACTATCCTTGAAGTCTAGTAAGATGATCTCCCTTTTATTGCATTTTTTGCTCATGGTTGCTTTTAATATTAGGGCTTTTTGTTTTACCATATGAATTTAAGGATTTTTTTCAAGTCTGTTTTAAAGAACTTGGAGATTTTATTTGAAATTGCATTGAACCTGTATATAATTTGAGGTATTAATGGACATTTTACTATAATTATTTTTTCTATCCATGAAGAACATGTGAGTTTTTCCATCTTTTGATGTCATCTTCTGTCTTCCTTTCTTCAGGGGTTTTAAGATTTTTTTGTAGAGATCTTTGTATCTTTAGTTAGGTTTGTTTTGAGGTATTTTATTGTTTTTGAGGAAATTGTGAGTGGGAAGGTCTCTTTATATTCCTTCTCCCTTTGCTTGTAAAGAAAGGCTAACGATTTTTCTAGGTTTATTTTGTATTCTTCCACTTTGCTGAAACTCTTAATTTCTAGGAGTTTTCTGGTGGAATTGACATCCTTCAGGTAAACTATCATATCATCTGAAAAAAGGGGTAATTTGACTTTCTCTTTTTCCAATTAGTACTTCTTAACTTCCGCTTCTGCCTTAAAAACACTTTCATTTTGGTTCTTTTAAGAGTTCTTACATAACTGCTTTCATAGGGGTGTAGAATTTGCTTTCTCACCAGCAATTGGATGAAATGTTACCATTTCCCTTGAACATTATTTTGGAATTGACCTATAGTTTTTTTTTTTTTTTCAGATGTCAAATTTTGGTATGTGTGTGCCATGTATGTATGCATAGTCTGGAGTGATACAAATTGGAAAGAACATCAACAACAACAACAGAAATACTTGGTCAAAGATGTCACTGAAACTGTAAACTGCCCCAAACAGTAAACTTCTGCACCCAAATATTAAAAAAATAAAGATTTGAAAAAAAAATGAAGACATGCTATTGCCAGGGAATGCAATGAGCTTGTCAGTGGTGGAGGCAAAGGAAGAAGAAGCGGGTCTAAATTTGATTAAGAAATCTTGTATGAAATGTACAAAACCTCAATAAAAACTTGTCATATAAGCTGGGTGTGGTGGTGCATGTATTTAATCCCAACACTTGGGAGGAAGAGGCGGGTGGATCTCTGTGACTTCAACGTCATTCTGGTCTACATAAGAGTGCCAGGGCAGCTGAGACTAAAGGGAGACCCTGTCTCAAAAAGACAAAAAGTAAATAAATAAAAGACGTCACTTAAATATAATTATGAGAATAGTTCCATTTAGATATGCAATTGATTGGAACAAGTACTTGTGGTCCATATTTTTCAAAATATAGTGTCCAACTTGCTTCACATATGTGATGCATGTAGTCTCTTTACTTTAAAAGAAAATGGACCATAAGTACATGAGAAGAGAAATATTTTAAAAATATTTTATTTGTGTGTATTTTATGTGTATGAGTTTATTGCTTGCATATCATCAGGTGCAACCTAATTGTGCAATAGGGGGCAGAGGTCAGAGGAGGGCAACAGATCATCATTTGGATGTTGGGAATCAAACATAGATCTTCTGTAAGATCACCCAGTGCTCTTATCACCAATCCAACAAGAGTCATATTTAAAGAGCACTATTTACTTTTGCAGAGGACTAAGGTTTTGTTCCAGCACTAGTGTGGAAGCTAACTGTCCTTAACTCCATAGTACCCTTACATGCATGCATGCATGCAAAACTGGTTATATACATAAGATAAAGAAATTAAAGATGCAAACATATATTAATATTTAGTAACATGTGAAGTGATTGAAATTCTAAACCATGTCCACTATGGCAAGATAATCTGATAAAAGTTTGAATATGCTCTTTGATTTTTAAGATTTTCATAAAACCACTAAAGATTTTGTACATGCATTGCAAATGCCAATGTTGAACAAATAAAATGATACTTTCTGGGTGGAATAAACATAATATAAGATAAATTAATCATCAAAACTGGTTTGCAGTAGAAAATACAATAAACTTATCACTATATCAATTAAAATACTGAAGTATTAAAACAGAAGGTCATGTTGCACAATTGAATGTTAAAACCTATTTAAGGTAGAAAATATAATATAACGATTATACCAGTTAAATAAAATTTCAAGATTTCAAAAATAACAAAATTCAAATGGACAATTGACAATTTTTATCCATCACAAGTAATAATGCCTTGAATATTCATGTATAAGTTTACACTAAAATTGTCATTTCTCTTGGGCTAGAGAGAAAGCTCTGCCATTAAAACCACTGGCTGCTATTACAGAGTACCTAGACTCAATTCCCAGCACCTTCATGATGGATAACACCATCTGTAACTCTTGTCCCCAGGAATCCAGCACATGTTTCTTAACTCCACTGGCATTGCCTGATAAAAGTGTGCTTTCAGACATGCAGACAATTAAGTGATACACATAAAATAAAAGAAAAATAACATATTTAAAACATTTTATTTTCTCTTGAGTAGACATCAAGGAGTGGATGTAATAATTGATGGATGATGATAATACTACATTAATATTTTGATAAGCTACTTAATTGTATTTCAATGATTTATACCATTTTGTATTGTCATAAGAAGCTGTGTATGTTCCAGTTTCTGCATATCCTTGTTGGCAGCCTACCACACAAACAATGTGTGCTGTACCACGCCCTAAGATGGCGCTGACTTCCTGAGTCGCTAGAACAACAACAAGCCGTTTCCCGCAGTTGTCTTTGCATTGGGCAAACTGTGCTCTCGGGCCCGCGTTCTCTGGGCACGCGCCTTGGGCATGCTAATGAGGCATCAGGCCACTGCACCAATCCAGAGCATAATACACGCCCCTCCTAAGACTGCTATATAAGCAGTGCTTCTCCCCACTTCGGGTCCTTCTCCTAAAAGAGCTGTACACAATAAATACTGCTACAAAAAAATCCTGTTGTCCACGTGAAGTGCTTGCCAGTGAGACGCTGGCGCGCAACATAGCCTTACTAACATTTGTTCCTTTCCCTCAGATATTTGGCAATGGATCTTAAAACATACTTAATTCTAGTTGTGATTTGCATTATCCAACCATTAATTAAATGATAAATTATTAAACAAAAACCAAAATGTTTGTGAAATTATGAAATGTTAAATAATTATAAAATAAATGAGCACATACACTGTAAAATAGACTGATATGTAAAAATCGATTTGTTAAAAATATTTGCTCTAAATCAAAAAAGAAAATCAAGTGAATGAAAGCATTAATATAATTAATATATTGGATTAAAATGCCCAAAGAGCAAATGTAAAATAGACAGAAAATTTCTGAGAGGGTTACCAAATTGAAGCAAAGTTAGGTGTTTAAAATATCTAGATGGATCGATATATAATAGAAGATAGATAGATAGATAGAGATCGATAGGATAGAATAGAGATTAGCTAGAAAGATAGGTCTGGGGTTCCATATTCCCATATCCTTAATGCCCCCGGACAAGAATTGACCCAACTACATCAATGGATATTTATCATTCTGTGCGCAGTAAACAAAAAATTAAGTGTGGAGAGAGTCTACAAAAGGGTAACATTCAACTAAATATTAGAACGGACAGATACCGATCCTTCCATCAAATGTATTACTTTCTCTCGTTTCCTCTCCGACTTACCTTTGTTTTACTTTAAAACCTTTTTCACTTTTTTTATGTTTTATTTCATTTTATTTTTTTATAGATGGTTCTTTAAGTTAAAAAAAAATGTTCAGGCATATATCCCCTTGCCCTTCCCCCCCCCCCCCCCGAGCCAGCCCAGATCATGCAGCTGCATCAACGTTTCTGCGTCTGTCTCTGATTTTTTTGGTTTGGTTTGGGTTTGTTTTGTTGTCAGTTTTTTTTTAAAAAACAATAAAGTAGATAATGTGTGAGTACAAAGCCCATCCTTCATGTACAAAGACCAAGTTTGCCAAGCAGTTGTGGCCCAAACCCACAACTCTGGGTCGCCAAACCCCCCAACCAGCCGCAGGGGGGGGCTGTTACGTTCAAATCACTTGATCAAATGAGTTCCATCTAGAGTTTTGCGTGTTCATCATTCACCATTCACCCCAAGCGAAGCCCTTACATTCGAACCCAACCCCCCCTGACCGCAGAGTGGGAGTCCCTGGCGTAGAAAGGGGCACAGGGAAGATAGAAGCAAACAGTCTACTTTTCTCTGAAGCTGTGGTCTTGGTCTCTAGTCAGCGGGCTGAGTTTCTTTTCACATGGGCTGGCCCGCTTGTCCAGCATAACGCTTTTGGAATCCTCCGCTGAAGCACATGCAAATAGATATAAAGGATTTAAACAGTACTAATTGTTATGGTAGTTACTTCTACTTTAGGGCCTGACAACAGATGTTTGGATGGTATGTTACCTGAAATTTACATTGATCATTCTGGTTAAGTAATGACAAGGGTTCCTTCCTGTGGTCTATAAACCTTACTAACCATGTGAGGATGAAAGCTTGTGGCATCAGCCAATGGGTTATTCCTCCAAAGAGTCAGTAGCCAATTAGATTTGGCAATACAGACATATCCCTGCCACTGCTGCACAGTAGTTCCCCGGCAGAGAAGGTTGTAGCTAGTGCCTGAACGGAGAGAGTCTTTGCTTGACTCAAGCGAACCTATTATTTGCTTTGTTTGGTTAGTGGCCTTTACCGTACACGACTACCTCGGGGCAGTCCCAGAAGGACCATACTTTATACTTGCATGGCGAGTCTCCATACATCTTTCCACATTTTTATATCACGTCTTCAAACAACAGGGCACTAATCGCCTCTCTTTCTGACATAGCCAGGTTTTTGGAGGCAAGTACCATTACCTTTGTGGGGGCTTGGATCCCCTGCCAAACATCTCCTTGGTAGAATAATCCATTGTTGATGTCAGAGCTCCTCATTAATATTTTTGTTTAAAAGTGCAATAAGCTTAGGAGCTTTAGCATTATATTTGGTTCTGAATAGAGAATAATCCTTTTCACAGTTTCTATGTCCATTAGTCAATTAAAGAAGGCAGTTTTACCGATTTTACAAGAGAATACCTCTATAACAGCTGGCTCCAATCTACAGCTGGAGAACGACCTCATCATCATCATCATCATATTTCTCCTTATTCTATGGGGGGTAGTTAAGAAATTCTCTTGTATTAAAACCTTGGGGATAGCGCAGCCATTAAAGGCCGAGGCTAAGAACCGCAAAAACCTAATTACCTTTGATAATTTCCTGAAAACTTACTTTTAGAACTCTATTGCTATTTTGTTATTTTATCTCCTATTTTTATTCAAAGTCACTGTCTCATTTGTTACTTCTTTAGGGTGCAAGGGAAGATAAATCTTGTCTATGAGATGTTCTGGAAGAGGCTGTCTCTTTTTACTTTTTTCTTTTGCCATACTCACTGGAAAGAAAAGCTAGGCCAAGTTCACATACTCAGAGATTACCCTCAGATGCTTCCCTTTCTTAATTTTTTTTAGATAATAATGTAAACATTTTATAGAACTTCTGATCTTGAGTATTGTATCAAAAATACTGATAGATTTTTGGTAGCATTATAATCTCCACCTATTTTACTGTTGTCAAAAATTAGTTTTGCTCCAGTTCTACAGTTAGAGTGCTTATCCATTTCACTCTTGGTTTAACTCCCTGAATGGAGTTTGAGTAAAAGGACTATGGGGTATTTCTGATACTGTTTTTGGTGCTGTTTTGGTAATAGTTGACTAGTTCATTCTTGGTTCACTTTTTTTCTTGAGTTATTAAGGCCATTCTCTCCCCCCTTTCAATAATTATATTACATCCATATCACATCTCTGGGGTGTCACTGTGTCCACTTCATTATGGTTATTGAGACTCCTTCACTTTTCCATAAGCAGATGTAGGAGGTGCTGGCTCACCGTGGGCAGTACCATTCCTTGGGGACATGGTCCCAGAATATATAAGAGAGCTACCAGATTAAAAGTAGCCTGCCTTTGAGCCAGTTAGCAACAACATTCTTCCATGATTTCTGCTCAGAGTATCTGCCCTAATGTCCCCCAATCAGCATCTGTAACCTGTACAATGAACACAATTCTACTTAATTTTGTCTGAACATTTTATCACAAAATTTATCTGGAACAGTTACTGTAAAGTAAAAACAAGTAATTAAGTTAATATTTGCTAAATTAGGTTAGTTAACATCAGAGCTTGAAAAGTAGAAATACCCATTCTCCAGTTTTTCTGTCCTGTACATCTGAAGAGCTAATGGAATGTTTAGTCATCATACATCTGTGATTCAACTTCGTAAATCATAGAAATGGAAGCCTTTGCTCACCTCCCACTACTATAGCAATTCTGGAAACTATCATTTTTATGGACTTCCTACCCTGATGGTGATGGCATAGGATTTGAAATATTTTCATAACTATAACACATCAGTAGTCAAACAGAAATACATGGAATTTATGTGAAACAAAAATATGAGAATTGTGAGGAGATAAAGTGGATGGCATATTTCAAAAAGGGGTAATAAGACTCTGCAAAAAGGGTTTCTACAACTAATGAATTTTATAATGAACTGGAGGCAGCAAAGGTTTCTAGAAGCTAAGAGACTGTAACTAACAAATCCATGAGTAGATGCAATGTTGACCTTAACTTAATAGATCTACATAATACCAACTTTATCCCCTTATTGGGAATTTCCATGTAGTTGTTTTAACTAGGAAAACGCTTCCAATACTAAATGAAGTTCCCTGGAGAAGAATTCAGTTTATTACTAATATTCAGCTTTAAAGAGCAAGCTAAATAATGTGTCATTGTGTAAGACCAGAGCAAATTACTTTATTTCTAATGATGAGTCCTTGATTTTGAAAGCATTATATAATCTTTATAACTGACATCATATTGTAAATATGTGCATAAGATAAAATATTAATGTTGCAACCTCCTCTGGTCCAGCAGGAAAGGTTAGGGTATGCACCAAATGAGGGGGATGAGAGATGCAGAGTCAACATACAGACACTGGGAGTCAGGTGAAAAGCAGGAAGTTTGCGAGCTCCTCCAGAATTGTGGGCAGGAACCTGGTAGGCAGGGCGCTTGGCCAGGGAGCCATTGGAAGAATAGCTTCGATCACGATGGTTTTTGCTCATCTGGTCCCAGGTCCTTCTAATTCTTTCCTTTTTTTTTTTTTTTTAATCTTATTTAGTTATTTATTATTTATTTATTGTTTTACAAATCTCGACCTGTGTAGCCCGCCATCCCCCACCCTGGCCAGATGCGCAATGGCATTCTGTAAAACTGCTTTTCACTCTCTAGTTAGCTGTTCTCAATATTTTCCATTGGGAAAGTTGACTGTATTTGAGCAGAAGTTCAACTTTTTCATCAGTTCTTTGATTCAAAGTCTTCTTCTGTTGTTGTTGTGTTATATTGTTCAAAGCATTTAATGCCAGACGCAGATACAAAAAAAAGCTCAAGGGGCCTACACAAGAATTACTTACAACTGGGTAATTGGGCACTAGATCCACAAATAGGGAATACCATTTGTCATTTGTTTGTTTTTCTGGGACGGTGGTTACTTCACTCATGCATGAGTCCTTAGCTCCAGCCATTTTTCCCTGCAAAGCTCGTGATGTGGTCTTTCTTTACTGCGTGCTAGAACCCATTGTGTTATGTAACACAATTTTCTTTCTCTATCCACTCGGTCAGTTGAAGGGCATTTAAGTTGGTCCAGCCCTGCTAGTGTGAAGAGAGCTTGCAATAACAATGGCTGTCAGGGATCGCTCTGTGGTGGCGTACTTGAGGGTACAGCCCAGGAAGTGGTAGAGCAGGGTCGGGTGCCAAGTTCATTCCAATTTCCAAGGTTTCTCCACACTGCTTTCCAGGATTAAGTGAGCTGGTCGTTTACATTCCCACCAGCAGTGGATGAGTGTTCCCCTTTCCCCACACCTCTCCAGCACTTGGTATATTTTTTCATGTGATCTAGCCAGTCTTTTGGAGTAGATGATATCTTAAATGTTTTCATTTTGCATTTCACCTTAATGATTAGTTGGATGTTGAACAGTCTTGAGGTGTTGTCGTCAACATCTCTAAATTCCTCACTTGTGAAGGTCTCTGGTCAGATTTGCTCGTTTGCTCCTCTATTGAAGTGGTCATGTGTTTTCTTTTTTTTTGTTGTTTTTTGGAGTAGTTTATATATTTCTGGAAATCAATGCTTTGTGCAGATGCTCTGCAGTGAAGGTTCTTCTCCCCTCCGCACTCTGTGGGATTGTCATACTTCACTCTTCCTTGAATGTTTCTTTTTGATGTAGCAAGGCTTTGAGGTCTGAAGAGGTCCCATTTTTCAATTGTCGATCCTTAATTTCTTGTGCAGCTTCTGTCGGATTTAGGAAGTCCTTTTCCTACGCCTATGTCTTGTAGGCTGCTGCCACTTTTCTTCTAATCCATTAAGAGTTGGGGATTTCACACGTTGCAGGTCTTTTAATCAGCATCCGGGAGTGACTTTTGTACAGGACGAGAGTGAGGGTTTAACTTATTCATTCTTCTACAATGGTGACCAGTTTTGCCAACCCACTTGCTGAATATGCCGTCTTTTCTCCATTGTGGTTTGCTGGTCCCACTTTGTCAAATATGAGAGGCTGAAATTGTTATGTCTCAGATCTTGGATCTCTCGGATTTTTAGTTCCATTGGTCAACAGGTCTGTTTGTGTTGTGCAGTACCAGGCTGTTTTTTATGACTATAAGCCCTGTAGTATAGTGTGAAATCTGGTATAGAGATCCCTCCCTGTGGTAGCTCTTTTTCACTCAGGGTTGATTTGGTCTGTTCAGGTTTTTTGTTTTTTTCCAATGAATTGTGAATTTTTGTTTCCAGCTGTGGAAGAAACTCTTGGGATTTTTGATTGGGATTGGTTAATGCTATACAAGTTTGGTAAAATGGACCATTTTTACAATGTTAATTTTCCCAATCCATGAGCATGGGAGGTTTTTCTTTATGTCCTTTTCATTTTTTTCCTTTCTTTCTTTAATGGTTTAAAATTTTGTTGTAAGAAGTACTTTGGTGTCTTTGGTTCGGTTTGTTTTCCTAGGTATCTTAATTGTTTATTGAGTATTGTTAGTGGGAAGGTCTATTTGAATCTTTCTCAAGTTGACTTGTTTTTGGTGTAAAGAAAGGCCCTGATTATTTTTAAGTTGATTTGTGTAGCCCTGCCACTGGTGCCGAAGCTGTTAATCGTGTTCGTAGGAGTTTTCGGGGTGGATTTTTAGCATACCCTTAAGTATACAATCAATCATCAGCAAATTAGGGGGATAGTTTAAGACTTCCTCTTTTCCAATTAGTACATCCTTTAATATCGTTTCTTGTCTTGCCTTATTGATCTAGCAAGTATTTTCAAGCACATATTGAAGAGGAGTGGTGACAGGGGGCAGCCTTGGCCCGAGTTCCTACCTTTAAAGGGAATGTTTTACTGTCATTTTTTCCCATTTAGGGAGTAGATATTGGCTATGGGTTTCGTGTATATGTGGCTTGATTCATGAGTGAATGATCCCTCCAATCCAATTCCTCTAGGACTTTAAGCACTAAGTGATGCGAATTTTGTAGAAGGCTTTTCGAGCATCATTGAGAGGATGGATGTGGGTTTTTATGTCCTTTGATTCCGTTTATTTATGTTGATGATGTTTTTATTTGTTTTTCATATGTTGAAACCATCCCTGCACCTCTGGATATGAAGACCAACTGTGGTCATGGATAGACTGAAGCTTTTTGTAATGTGGGTTTTATGTGATTTGCCAGTATTCTTTGAAATTTTGGCATCAGTGGTTCATGAGGGAGATGGGTCCTATAAATTCTCCTGTTTTAGATTGGATCTCTTTGCCTGAGTTTTTGGTAATCAGAGTGATGTTGGCTTCAAAGAAGAAATTGGGTGATTCCCTCTGTTGTATACTACTATCTAAACAGTTTCATCAGTAATAAGTGTGTTGTAGGTCTTATTGAAATGTTTTAAATTATCGAAGTTCTCTGTTGAAACTGTCTGGGCACTGTTGTTTTTTCATTGGGATGGTCTTACACATCCTCTAGTTTCTATCATGTGTTATGTGGCCTGTTTAGCTGCATGGCTCTTCTTGACCTAGCTTTGGTGATTCCCAGGACTTCAGATATTCAACCATTTCTCTAGGTTGGCAAAAGTAGGTTGAGTATAGGTTTCATTGGTAGAATATATTCTTTTTCCCATATAATTTTCTGTTTGATCTTTTCCTTGACTGTTGTGACATTCCCTTGTCATCACAAGATTGTATTTATTGGGAGCTGTTCCTTGCTTTCTTTTTGATAACTGGGTAGAGTTTCTTATCTTGTTTTATTCTTGTTCAAAGAACCAACTTTTGGCTTCATTGATTTTTTGTATTGTTTTCTTGTTTCAATTTCATTGATTTTCTGCTCTGATTTTTTGTTACTTCTTCCTTCTGTTGCTTTAGGGTTCACTGTTGTTGCCTCTCAAGTGCTTTTAGCTAAGTGTGAGATCATTTCATTGATGATCTCTTTCTTTTTTTCTAATTGTAGCACACCAGGGCAGTTAACACTTCCCTCTTAGGACTGTTTTAGGTATCCCATAGGTTTTTAGCTGTAGTTGTAATTGGTGGGGGAGTGTCATGTCAGTTTGTCCAGGATATGTTTTTAATTTCTTTCTTATCTCTTCCTGGAAGATATATCCATCATGACCCAGTTGGATTCATACCAGAGATGCAGATGCAGGGATGGTTATACACACAACTTCACCGATCTTTCCCCGGAGGGGTGACCACCACCTAAGATGTGTCTGGCCCTCCCAACCTGGCTTACATCAAGACAGTATTCACTATAATGTGGCCAAATGCACAGTCGCATGGAGTCAGATTCGCTCAATTTGGCTCCCTCACCAGTGTGTCAAGTTGACACTAAACTTATCTGAACAAGACCCCTTGTTAACTACACACAAACACATCACCTAAACCACCACACTTGTCACAGTTAGTTCGTCCCCAAGGTAATGACGGTTAACTTGAAATCACAACTAATAACAGTACAAATCATAAAAACCCCCAGAGTTCGCTTAAAGGTGCCAAAAACTGAATGTTCACGAGTGTTTTGGTTAAATATACTTAACTGTGGGCTCCTGCAAATTCTAAACAGTACTGTCTTATATGTAAAGGAAGAATCGGGCACACCTAAGCAAAACCTAAGTCTAGCAAAGAGCTCAAGGTTGGAACCTGCGATTCGCTCACGAATCTTCTGGGCTCCAAAGGAGTTTTGCCAGCTCCATTTTCCTTACTCTGCCGTCTCGCAGCACACACAGCTCCGACCGTTGCGGCTCCATCGGCCCCTCGAGGTCAGCGGCAGTTCGCTATCTCCCAGCCAGGCGGCTACCCGCTCGTGTGCTCTCGTGGTCGTCCCAAGGTCCTGGCATCTTCCAATAACACTGTGGCTTCATGAAACTGAAGGCTGCAGCCTTCCCAATGATCTTCGTACTGATTTCTCCTGGTTTGCCAAAGCTCAGCTTACTCTCATGGCCCTGCAATTAAGGGTCTTCACTGCAACCAAACTGCACTTCCACCAGTGGTTTTCTCCTGACCTCTCATAGTACAAGCTCAGCTTGCTCTCTATGACCCTTTACATCCTTAAAACTCAGTCCGATATAGGCGATCCTTACACATTACCAAATCTGCCCTTCTGCTTGACATGGATGCAGCTTGTACACCTTCATGACATCAGCTTCTGTGTGTTGAACCTTAGAAATTCTTCCAGGAATTTCTTCCCAGAAGATTTCACCAATCATGCTGGTCTCTTGGTTCACTTACAGCTTGATTTTTCAGCCCCAGCTAGCAGTATCAGTTGTTCCAGTTAAACAAAGGTTTCACTTCAGATTCTGGTCTCTTGTTACTTAACAGCTGATTCTTCAGCCCCAGCTGACCAGAATCCACCAATTGTCAATTAAAAACTATCATACCAACAGCCCTGATGGTCTCTGCTTCCCTTTGCAACTTCACAAGCTAGGCCTTCATAGTCTACAGCTCTTTCAGCATAACTACTCTGAATTCCACAGCACCAAACTTCAAGCACTCAATGACTTTTCCAGCCTAAAGTTCCAAATTCTTCCACAATCCTCCCCCAAAGCACCAAGGTCAAGTCTGTCACAGTAAAAGCCCACTCTGGGGGGCTGGAGAGATAGCCTAGCGGTTAAGAGCACCGACGCTCTTACAGAGGACCCAGGTTCGATCCCCAGCGCCCACATGGCTGCTAAGAACCGTCTGTAACTCCAATTCCAGGAGAACTCCAGTTCCAGGGGAATCCGAGACCCTCTTCTGACCTCCGCGGCATTGCACGACACGGGTGCACAGACCTGCATGCAGACAATACATTCATACACATACAAACAAACAAACAAACAAAAAAAAAAGCCCACTCTGGTACCAATTTCTGTTCCAGTTTTTGATTGCTGTGACAAAACACTCTGACCAACACCAACTTGGGGAGGAAAGGGTTAATTTAGCTCACATCTCCTGGGTGTTCAACACTCAGGGAGCCCAAGACAAGAACTCAGGGCAGGAACCTGAAGGCAGGGAATGAAGCAAAAGCCATGTAGGAAGATGTTTATGGTCAAAAGGGCACCCCCACACAAGCACATGTTAGTATTTGAACACCTTCTAATATTTTAAAGACAAATGTGGAGACTATAAGTCACTTCATGATATGAAGGAATGTAAAGTATCTGACATTTCATATTAATTAAAAATGAATATGCTTAATTAGCATATTATCTTTTATCTTGGTTGAAAACATGAGGCTCATCTTAAAGACTAAAGACTTTTTCACTGATGACATAGAAAGCAATATAAACATTGATACATTCATTTCATCTCTGATGGTCCGTAAATCCTGCAGTAAACAAAGACAGAAACAGAAGGAATCATGACATAAAAAAGAGTAGGTTACAGGAAAGAAACACTGTACATGGGACCTTTACTTTTTAGTGAGTATCACATTGATGCTCTTTACTGAAGGACATAATCTTTTTAAAATTACAAAATAAATCATGCCTCTCTTTTCTTTACAAATGAATACTATTTATTGTAATTAAAATATCCTATTTAAAAGGATACATACAATGTAATACAAAAAGTCTCCTAAAAATATCCAATTTCCTGATTTCATTGACTTTTCTTCATAAAGTTCTGAACTATTCTCTCCAGGTTTCTGAATGTATTAATTGGTAAAGTTTCTATAATTGTGTAGAATGCACAAATATGTGCCCAGATTTGACTAGTCTGTGAGGAAGAACCTCAGTCCAACTCCACCATCCTTGCCAATACTGACCAATAGGTGGAAATTGGCCTGAATGCCTTCAAATTCCAAAGTGATATGAGCAGGATAGAGAAGGGAGTATGGGACGGGTAACAAACACTGAGGGCCTTTTGAAGAAGTCATATGGAATTCTAATAAAGTAGAAGCTTCTTAAAATATATAAAATACATATACATATAAGTAAGAGTTGAAATTAGGGGCTGGAGAGATGGCTCAGCTGTTAAGAGCACCGACTGCTCTTTCACAGGATGTGGGCTCAATTCCCAGCACCCACATGGAGGCTAAGAACCCATCTTTAACTTCAGTTCCAGGGAAATCTAGCACCCTCTTCTGACCTCTGCAGCACTGCACGACACAGGTGCACAAACCTACATGCAGGCAGTACATTCATGCACTTAAAAAATTATAAATAAAAAAAAATAATAAAGAGTTGAGATTAGTTGTCCTGTAATGGGAAAGGTACAATGACACTACCAGAAACCATAGGCTATTAAATAAAATCCCAGGGCCAGGAATGGGTGTCCTTTTATGGAGGATCTCCTATACCCTCATACAATACTGACAATTCTCATTTGTCATTGTTGCATACCAAAATGTGATGCTAAGTCCCTACTGCTGAAGACAACAATATTGAGTCAAAAAGCAAACAAGGCATAATCAAGCTGGTACTTACCTCAAAAATCCATCTTTACTGGCTAGCTTTCACAGTGCTGGAAGACATTGTGTATGCTACCAGAAGAGAAAAGTAACCATCAGCCTTATTCAGCTGTGAACCCTGTGAGTTAAAGTAATGCCTGGCCTGGCAAGATATGCCCACTGGTGCAACACTAGGATTAATGTTACAGGAGTAACAAACCACTTTCTGCTTGGATTTAAGGTCCATTTCAAAAGATGATGCCTGTAAGTGGCTTCATTATTAGGGCTAGACTGGTCGCGGGTTGTAGGGGGGAACGCGCTGATATTATCCTGCTAAATGTACTAGTATCAAACTAACTTATAAAGACTTATTGTTAAACCCATTGATTAGTGGATCTCTCAATTCTCACCAGAGAAGTTTCTTCCTAGAGCACATGGTGGATAACACAGATCCACATCTGAGCAAAGTGCAGCAAATAAGGAACAGGTTACAGGAGGGAAGGCTCAGCCCTAGAAACTTACATCACACCCTCTCCTCACAAAGTGCAGGTTTCTTTGAAGAAGCAGGGAGGAGAGGTTGTAAGATGCAGCGGTTGTAGATTAATTCAAAGAACATAACTGATGCCGCACATATGAAATCACAGCAAATATGACAGCATGTACAAGGCCTATATAATTTCAAGACAGCTAAAATAACAGCTTAGAGGAGGAAGGTAGGCAAAACTTCCCAAATATAGCTGATGACTATATTTAATCCATAGTTGTTGGGAGAAGAAAAATCAGCTTTCTTTAAGGGTGAAATACTGAGAACTTAACATACCACAAGTGTATAGAACCACAGCATAGAACATTTGGGCTTATAAATTATTGAGTGTAGGTCATAAAAGTAATAATGGATCTCAGGAAATCAGAGGGGGTAATGAGGTTGCAGGAGAGATGGCAGAGTGTGTGTATGAATATGATCAAACATAGTGCCTGAACTTTTCAAAGAATTAAGAAAAGTATCATTGTGGAAAGAAAATTTTAGCTAAATTCAAGGCAAATTTTTATTCTAGGTTTTTATTTGGATGATTTCTATTACAGAAACAACATTCCATAACATACACATAAAGACATTTTAGTTTACAACTTTCCTGTAGTAGCTAAGAAAAATCTCTCATCTTGGAAGATATTTACAGTCATTGTAGGGTAATATGATATACTGAAGGAATTATGTGAACAAGTGGCATCTATGCAATCATATATAACATACACATATTGTGTTTTACCCCAGGAGTTCATCAACACCCAGTCTTTCACCCAAGGAAACAGTACTAGGTATAAACATGCTGAGCCTCCACAGAAAGTCATGTATTAAATTATTAGTTATTTCCAAGTGTAACCTTTATCACTTGAAGCCACATTATGAAAAGAGCTCTGAGATGACCTGCTTGATAGAGAGCAACTTAAAATATCAAATAAGCAAACTTGAATATTATTTATTTATTTAGATTTATTTACTTATTTATTTATTTGTTCGTTTGTTTGTTTTTACTTTTATCAGTACTGGGAATTGGACCCAGAACATAAAACATGCCTACCATTGTGGCACTTATTTTAAAATTTTGAAACAGATTCTCAAAAAATTTTCATAGACTCAGATAAAACGGTGATTCTTCTTCCTTCAATATCTTGATTAGCTAACCTGTAAAATCCAGGCACAGTTCTATGTCATTGGTTTGGGAATGAGAGTCATCAGGACAACATAATATTATTCCCAATGCTGCTATCCAGGCACAGGCTATATTTTATTTTGAACACACCATCGACCTAGCTCTAGGTGTTTCAAATACACACACACACACACACACACACACACACACACACACGTATATTTAAAAAAGAGATTGGATAAAATAGCAATTCACCTTTTTAACATTGAAGCACAATTGATTACAAATAACTCCTATTTGGTTTATCTGTGATTGCATTTATCTTTTAGTTACAATGATGTTAAATTTAGAATAATGGGGCACTTTCCCTACTGCAATTATTGGGTATTACATGCTTAAATATATTTATTTACCTTGAATATTTCCATTATTACTATTTATTAACATATTCTCTCTATTACTAGCTATATAAAATGGATACATTGAAAAAGTCAGTTAATGGACAGAGTCTTACTTTGCTATCCAAGTCATTAAAAATTAAATAGAAAAGACATGGAAAGAAGCAATGAGACATGAGTCTAATTAAGCAAAATAACTTTATCTAGTAAAATTTAAATAACCTGATAAACATACACAAGAAGAACTATTGAAAATATTTTTGGTGTGTGTGTGTGTGTGTGTGTGTGTGTGTGTGTGTGTTGTGTATGTGTGTGTGTGTGTGAAAGAGCGAGAGAGAGAGAGAGAGAGAGAGAGAGAGAGAGCAGAAGACGAGAGAGAGAGTTCCTGCATTTCCATTGTATCCCAGTTCATCACTGGAGACATTTACTTGCCTTAGTGGAATAAGTGTATTGCTGCTAAACATTACCACAAAGATCTCCCTCTTTTCTGCACTGGTTTTAAAATTAATCTTATGTAGAAACAATTTTTCGTTACCCCCATTGGCGCATGTTATTTTCCCCATGACATCCTGCATGAATTCAGTTGCTTGATATAATTATACCATTTATTTTAGGAACTCTTAACCAGATAGCTGGCCCAACCTACTGTGCCCTCTAATGAACCAGGAATAAACAATTTCCAGTCAGTGTAATAACCACCACTATGAATCTGCAAAAGAATGCTAGCAGTGTACATATTCCAAAGATATGGCTAGCATCGGTGGCTAGGCTATTCTCAGAGATCCCTATACATAATTATAAGTAATTTCATATGTTTCTGTTTAAATACTGCATCACTTGAAGAAGATAATTTTCCCCATGTGAAATATCAAGTTTTAAATGTAGATAAGTGTATTTTTAAAAGACCTTCACTTTGGTGTAGACATGTGCATCTGATGTGTGATTCCTGAATTCTGCACCTGGAATGTTTTTTTATATTATTCTTTGTTTTAATTTACTCAAGCAGGGTTGTATTTTTATTAATCCTAGCCCACTTGGGGAGGCAGAGGCAGGCGGATCTTTATGAGTTAAGCCAGCACTGGCCTACAGATGAGCCGTTCCAGACAGGTGGCGGCACACAGAGGATCTGCCGCTCGAAAGTACAAACTTATATATAACTACGGCCCTATAGATATAGATTATACTAATATATATATATATATATCGGAAAACTACACTCTTGGAAAAATATATATAGGAAAATAAAATATACAACATACTATCTGCGAACAAATTATTATGGGAAAATCTATATATATATGGAAACAAAATATATATATTTGGAATAAATCTAACCAAAAAATTAATTGAAAAAAAAAAAAAAAAAAAAAAAAAAAAAAAAAAAAAAATTATTATATATATATATATATATATATATATAGTCTTCCCTTATTTGTTAAGATAGATTATTTTGTAACCTCTTTCTAGATCTCAAATTATTTAGGTGATTCCAAAGCTTTACCTACTGTACCGATCTATTATTTGCTTCCTGCCATTTCAAGCTTCCTGCAGCTAAACCTAGTTATTTATGTGAGGCTGATTCTTAATCTTTTATCAAATGTTATTATCCTGCCCACATTCAGTGTATGTAGAGAGTACTTAATTCATCTGTGTTCTCTATTGGGTTTAGCCACTTCTCCAGACCTCCCTTGGCTTTGCAATTCCCTCCATAATAAATATTGACATTTCATTCCAGTCAACTTCCTCAAGATTTTCCACTTAAATGTGAAAACACTGAAATGAATTTATC
Organism: Rhizomys pruinosus; assembly: GCA_009823505.1. Classification (NCBI taxonomy): domain Eukaryota; kingdom Metazoa; phylum Chordata; class Mammalia; order Rodentia; family Spalacidae; genus Rhizomys; species Rhizomys pruinosus. Next base: position 981,533 of record VZQC01000197.1, on the reverse strand, counting down.
TCAGTCCATTTCAAACCTTCACTGATAAGAAGCCAAGAAACTGAATGAATTTTTAATTTTTAACTTTTTTAGAAAGTTTATACATGAGTACTGTTTTTACATTATTCTGCCCCCTCTCATTCTACACTCAAGCCCTCTTATATACTTATTGAGTTATAAGTCCATTTTGTGTTTCTGATAGGCACATTCACTTATGGCTGAGCGCTCGTGATAGGATAACCTATCAGGGAGCTCATCCTTGAGGAAAACTAACTCTCCTCTCAGCAGCCAGTGACTATAGAGTGGTGTGGCCTGTGTTTAATTATGTTAGTCTAATTTAGGCTCAATATTATTCAGAATTCATGAATGATAAATTTTTCATTGTATATTTTTATTGAATTTTGTGCATTTCCTTCAAAACATCTTACTCATCTTTATACTCCCATACCTGTCCATGATTTCCATGCAAACCAGATTTCATACATTCCATCATTTATATTAATTCCTTCAGAGTCAAGTTAATGTACTCAGACCTCTCTCAGTATAAATTAATCCACTGGATTCTAGTTATCCTCTCTGGACTCACTGCTTTAAAGAAGATCAACTCTCCCTCACCTACCAGTGATCAGCTACCAATAGTTCTTCAGCTAAAGTTTGTGGCCTTTTGCCATTTCCCCACTTCTATGCTATGTTTTGTCTCCTTGTGTTTGAGGAATACTACAATATGTTTAGAGATCAATGGAGATAATATTGGGATTAGTGTATTGTTGGAAGCAGTTCTAAAACCTTATTCATATTTAATTTTTTCCACAGAAAATGGAACAACTACACACTTAGAGAAGAAAATTGTATGAAAATGAGATTTTCAAATTTAAATGAAAGATACTTATCATTAAGTTTCTAAAGCTTCAAGTCTAATGGTTAAAATCGTCATCACAGATTTAGTTTTAATGAAGGAACTCAGCTTTCCTCAGGCCATTTGAAATGGAGGTATGGTTTAAAATTATGACTAATAGTTAATACTACTAGTTATAATAGTAAGACAATGTCCCATTGCCAATTAATAACAAAAATGTTATTTTTAAATATCATTAAACACATAAATAGGAAAAATTAAATATTTTATATTTAATATTTTATGTTACTTATTTACATTATTGTGAAATGCCTGTTAAAGTCAAAGGAAGGCATTGGATACCCTGGGACTGAAGTTACTGACAGTTGTTAGCCACCCTGTGGATTCTGGGAATCAAATCTGAGTCCTCTTCAAAATAAGCCTGTGCCTGGGGCGGGAGAGATAGCCTAGAGGTTAAGAGCACCGACTGCTCTTGCAGAGGACCCGGGTTCGATCCCCAGCACCCACATGGCGGCTAAGAACCATCTGTAACTCCAATTCCAGGAGAACTCCAGTTCCAGGGGAATCTGAGACCCTCTTCTGACCTCAGAGGCATTGCACAACACGGGTGCACAAACCTACATGCAGACAGCATATTCGTACACATACAGAAAAAAAAAAAGAAAATAAGCCAGTGCCCTTAGTCACTGAGCCATCTCTCTAGCCTGGAAAGATATTCCCTTTAGTAGTTTCAAAATAAAGCATTTAATATAACATAGTATTCTGAGGATACTTTGTTCTACTGTTTTAGAGACAATAAGACAATTATCCCTTAGTTTAAGTATATATATTTTTAATTCTTGAAGACAAAATAACACACAGCAAGAAAAAAAGAAAAATATTGCCTAATATCTGAAACTGAAAACAATGTAATGGATGCTTTAGAAGAATGTCAAATTACATCATTTTTGTTTATGAGGCCTCATCCCCTTTTAGCTCCAGCTAGCCTGTAAATCACTGTGTAGACCAGGCTTGGTCTCATACAGATCCAACTGCATTTGGTTCAAGTATGTTGGGATTAAACTTGGGAGCCACCACCATAGTTCAAATGTTCTTTTCTTTTTTTATCATTAAATGAATTCCAGGAAGCCATATTTTAACTATGACAGTTAAATATTTATTTATTTATTTATTTATTTATTTATTTATTTATTTCTGTATGTGTATGAATGTACTCTCTTGCATGTAGGTTTGTGCACCTGTGTCGTGCAATGCCGCGGGGGTCAGAAGAGGGTGTTGGATTCCCCTGGAACTGGAGTTCTCCTGGAACTGGAGTTTCAGACAGTTTTCGGCCGCCATGTGGGTGCTGGGGATCGAACCCGGGTCCTCTGTAAGAGCAGTCGGCGCTCTTAACCGCTAGGCCATCTCTCCAGCCCCAACACTTAAATATTTTTTTAAGTCAATGTTTTATTGGAGCTCTGTCCATTTCATACAAAATTACATTACAAATCAAATCTTGACCCGTGCCCACCTCCCTACCCTCCCACCACAACAGAGGTTATCCCTTCTTCCAAACATATTTTTCATCTTTTTCTCAGTCTCTCTCAAAATTCTTGAAGCAGAAATTTACTGTTTTGAGCAGAAGGTCACCATTTCAGTCAGTTCTTTGATGCAGTCATTTCTGTTGTTCTTGTTGTTGTTGTTCCTTCCAATGTGCATCACTCCAAAATATGCACATATGCATGTCACATATATCATAGGTTTAGCATTTTCAGCTCATGATTTTCTTTTTATTAGGCTGAAATATGTCACGTTTGAAATCTCCTCCTTGGCAAGCCCAAACCACCATCAGTTCTGCCCTGTGTTCCACACTGAGGATTTCTCTTCCGATGGTCACCAAATGAGGTCCAGTAATCACCACAGTCTGTCTTGATCTTCCTGTACTGATCTCCATGATACAGCCTGGGTAGTCTAACAGTGGCAGTCTATTCTCTGAAGAAGTGGAAATCCCAGTAGTAGCTCAGTCCACAAGTTGGATGTCTCTGCAGTCTCCATCTGTCAGTGAAGCTTTGGAGGATTCTTGGAGAAACATGAGTCTTCAGTCCATATTGGAAGGTTGAAAAGCTGTATCTTCTCATGGCTTTGAAGGATGGCAAAAGCAGTGGCAGCCACAGGGTAGCTGCACTTGTCATTAAGACAGGCAAAACAACTGTGTTCTTTTGTCTTTTTACTACAATCTCAAATCTTATATCTGACAATTTCTCAGTACTTACTGTTTATTTATGTCTGGTTATACTTTCCTTTTGGATGTTTAAAGCCACACAAAGCAGACTAACCAAGTTTTATTGTTTGTTGCTGTTGTTGTTTTCTCAAGGTCAGATGAGGATATGGTCCTCAAGGGGCACTCAGGAGGTTGGGGGCAGGAAAGAGCCCCTGGCTCCTTTTGGATTTTAAATCACCAGTTCCATCCACTCTAGGACAAATGTTTCCTTTTTTGAAACATGAGCAGACTTTCTGCATTATAGACTGGACACTGGCTGAAGTCCCATTAATGGATCTCAAAGACTTCCCTGCACAGGAAGACTGGTCCTCATATTTGCAGGACATTTCAAGAGATCACCCCCTGAATAGTCCCTTGGGACTTAGTTGACCTCTGAGGGCAAAGAACAAAATTATCCAATAAGACCCTTGGCCAAATTGGTGTTGGCATTAAGTATGGTCCTTAAGCATCCAGAAAGGCTAAGTTACACAAGCCTGATACTTTTAACTACTTCCTAATATTTTAGAAAATTCTTGGCAAAAGATCAAGCAGCCTTGTATAAGAAATACTAAGAAGCACTCCCATAAAATAAATGCTGTGCTATAAATGTCATGACAAACTAGTTTTTTCCTCATTCCTTTGATCTTATATTACTCTAAAATATACATACATATCCTTCATCCATATACCAAAACTTCATAACTCTTAAAACAAATGGGAGCTTAGGTCTAGAACCTGTTCAGGGATTCACAATATAAGAGCACAGTTGTTTTTAGATCACATTAACATTCCTCTTTGCCTTACACCTACATAATTGGCACTAGCATCCACAGATGAGGAGCACCATTTATTGTTTTATTTTCTAGGACTGTGTTACTTCACTTAGCATGATATCTTCTAGTGCCATCCATTTAGCCTCAAAGTTCATGATATCATCTTTCTTTACTACTGCATACAACTCCATTGTGTAGATGTACCACATTTTCTCTATCCACTCATCAGATGAGGGGCACTTGGGTTGGGTCCACCTCTTTGCTATTGTGAACAGAGCTGCAATAAACATGGCTGTGCATGTATCTCTGTGGTAAGATGAGTCACGTGGGTATATAACTAGGAGTGGTATGACTGGGACGGTGGCAAGCTCATTTTGCATCTTCCAAGGGTTCTCCACACTCCTTTCTATAGTGGCTGTATAAGCTTACCTTCCAATCAGCAGTGGATGAGTGTTTCCCTTTCTCCACAACCTCTCCAGAACTTGGTGTCATTTGTTTTTTTGATCCTAGCCAGTCTTATCAGAGTGAGATGTTATCTTAAAGTGGTTTTAATTTGCATTTCTTTAATTATTAGTGACATGGAACACTTTTTATATTTCTCAGTCATCTTTAATTCCTCACTTATGAAGTCTCTGTTGAGCTATTTGCTCCATCTTTTGAGTGGGTCATTTGTTATCTCTCTTCTTTGTTTTGTTGAGTAGTTTATATGTTCTGGAAATTAATGCTTTGTCAGATGTATCTGCAGTGAAGGTTTCCTACCACTCTGTGGGTTTTCTCTTCACTACCTTGATTATTTCTTCTGATATAAAGAAGCTTTTGAGTTTAGTGAGTTCTCAATTGTCAATTGTTGATCTTATTTCTTGTGCAGCTGCTGTCTGATTTAGGAAGTCTTTTCCTATACCTATCTTTTGTAGGCTGCTGCCAACTTTTTCTTCTATCACCTTCAGTATCTTGGGTTTCATGTTGAGGTTTTTGATCCATCTGGAGTTGACTTTTGTAAGGGTGAGAGGTAGGAATTTAACTTTATTCTTCTACAAGTGGTGATCCAGTTTTGCCAACACCACTTGCTGAAGATCCTGTCTTTCCTCCATTGTGTATCCTTAGCCCCTTTGTCAAATACGAGGTGGTTGAAAGTATATGTGGTCAACTTTGGATTTTCAGTTTTGTTCCACTGGTCAACAGGTCTGTTTTTGTGCCAGTACCAAGCTATTTTTATGACTATAGCCCTGTAGTATAGTTTGAAATATGGTATAGAGATTATTATATTTTAGTGTTTTTGAGGCTAATGTGAGTGGGAAGGTCTCCTTGTATTCCTTCTTCAGTTGCTTGTTGTTTGTGAAAAGAAAGGGTACTGATTTTTCTGTGTTAATTTTGTATCCTGCCACTGAAACTCTTAATCATTTCTAGGAGTTTTCTGGTGGAGTTTTTAGCATCCCTTCAGTAAAGAATCATATCATCAGCAAAAAGGGATAGCTTGAATTCCTCTTTTCCAATTAGTACTAATTCAATTTCCTTTTCTTGCCTTATTGCACTACCAAGCGTTTCAAGCTCTATATTGAAGAGGAACGGTGACAGGGGGTAGCCTTGCTGAGTTCCTATTCTTAAGGGTAATGCTTCTATCTTTTCTACATTTAGGATGATGTTGGCTGCATGTTCCTTTTTGATTACATTGAGGAATGATACCTCCAATCCAATTCCCTCTAGGACTTTAAGCTGAAGGGATGCTGGATTTTGTGAAAGGCTTTTTTCTGCTTCAATTGAGATGATCATGCGTTTTTTGTCTTTCAGTCTATTTATGTGTTTTATGATGCTTATTGATTTTCATATGTTGAAACATCCCCGCATCTCTGGTATGAATGCAACTTGGTCATGATGGATGATCTGTTTTTTGTGGGTCTGTATGCAATTTGCAGGTATTTTATTGAGAATTTTTACATCTGTGTTCATTAATGAAATGTGTCTATAGTTCTCCTTTTTGGTTGTATCTTTGCCTGGTTTTGGTATTAGAGTGATGCTGGTTTAAAAAAGAAAGAGAATGAGAGACAGGCATCACAGGAAATAGGTGTTATCAAAGGGGAAATGGGTAAAAGGGGGAATAATTTAATTAAGGAGGGAATACGGAATCTCATATAGGGAGAGTGAGAGGTGAGATAAATTATTCTTAGACAACTTGAGAAAGCAGATGGTAACATACCCTTAAATACCCATCTAATATATATTGCTGTTTATATGTATAGTTGAAGGCTATATAACAAAAACACCATGACAGTCAGGAGAAACCATCCTTCATTGTTCAAGGTAGTTCAAAAAACATCCAAAATAACCCATGATATTTCCACTGTTCTTGCTATTTCTACTGCTCTTGATCACTTCACAGTGTTTGGAATAATGAGCTGGAACTGACCTTGAGGCCTCCTCTTTGCAGGCTAGTGATCGTGGTTTCAGAGAATACTATTCACACTGCCAATGGATAAAGGCAAGCAAGGATCCTACCAGAGTGTAAATCATAATAATCAACCTCTCACCTAACAAACAATTATTATTAGTGCTGTAGTTGTACTTTTATCTTAAATTTAATTAACAGATGCCTAATTAGAGCTAAGACCCATTCAATGGGAGGGAACTTATATGTGGTAGCTCTAAACAAAGCCAAACATAGATGGTCAGGGAGGTCCTAGATCCGTGAGAAAAACCTACCTTTGCCACATCCATAGATGAACATAATTTCTTCCTCTATTCTAAATATGCATTCTCATATTGAAAGACATGTTTACTTCCCACCATTTATCAAAGAAGCTTATTTTTGAAATAGATAGAGAGCAATATAGAGTCAGAGTTAGTAGATGGCCACAAGTAAAGTGAGTTTTCCAGAAAGTTTTTCAGTTACTCTTACCAGCTCAGAGCAATGTCGTCTGGGCACAAGTTCAAGCAAGACAAAATCCTACTATAGACACGTGGAATTGGGTAAGAAATTCCAACTTTATTTGGGATGTATTGGCAAATGATGGCTGCTGGATAAATGTGAGTCAGTCTCTTTGAAGGGTAGGTTCATAAGGATTTAGTGGAAGGATGTACTTTATAAGGTATACAAATCTGACTTTATTAAAGACTTTTGCATATGCAAAGTAAAGAACATTAAATTGGGTAGTTGTAGGGTACAGTGATGGGAGGGGACCTAAATATGATCAAATTAGAGGTCCAGAGAGAGGAGGAAGCATGTCACCTGGGAATAAGTGAGCACAACACCAGGAGGGGCCCATTGCTCCCCTGGGTGCCACCTGTTCCCCACCAGCCAGCCACACCTGGCCCAGCCTGCACATCCATGGAGAGTATTCACCCAGCCAGCTGACACCCACCAGGTCTAGAGAGAGGAGGCAGCTTGGCACCTGGGGAATAGGACTTCTGGAGAACCTCCAGACCAGAAAAGAAAGGGCCAGCTGAACCTCCCAAGATATAACCAAAAGGGAAAACTGGAAACCTAACACAACCAGCCCTCCATAAACCAAGAAGACAACAAACATATATGGAAATGAGAAAATTAAGCTGTCAACGCAGTGAAGAAACATTTCCAATTCACACCAGAATACAAACAATAAAATTAACCCACATACCCAAGACACAAAGTAAAAGAACAATGGAAGAGCACATAATAAATCCCCATCAAATGCTACTATCCGATAGAAGATTCCCTACAAGGAGAACTAGTTGAAAGGAAACCAGAACATGGAACTTAGAAGAACAATACTACACATAATGAAAGAAATCAAAGATTATAGAGAACATATCAGATAACTAATGGGAGAGAATGAAAAATTCAGGATGGAACTAGAGGAAAAGAATGATAAACTCTGGAAGGAACTAGAGTGAGAGAATGACAAACTCTGGAAGGAACTAGAGGGAAAGAATGGCAAACTCCAGAAGGAACTAGAGGGAAAGAATGACAAACTCCAGAAGGAAATAGAGACACTTAAAAGTTCCCATGGTGAGGGCTGGAGAGATGGCCTAGAATTTAAGAGCACCGACTGCTCTTGCAGAGGACCCGGGTTCAATCCCCAGCACCCACATGGTGGCCGAGTACCGTCTGAAACTCTAATTCCAGGAGAACTCCAGTTCCAGGGGACTCCGACACCCTCTTCTGACCTCTGCGGCATTGCACGACATTGGTGCACAAACCTGCAGGCAGACAATACATTCATACACAAACAGAAATACATAAAAACAATTTAAAAAAACCCAAAAAAACAAAAGTTTCCATGGTGAAATAAAAAAGGAAACAGACTAGTGAAACAAGAAGCTACAAGAAAAGAATGAGAAGCTTTAATAGGAAGTGGAAATACTAAAGAAATCACAGGGTGAAAGGAAAAAGTAAAATGAACACTCATCCAACCAACAGGAAAAGATGGGAGAAAGCTTCAAAAGCACACTGGATGAAGCAGAAAATAGAATATCATACCTGGAAGATAGCAAAGAAAAACTAGAAAGCTCAAAAAAAGATTATGAAAATTAAAAAAAAAAAAAAACTACAAGAGTGGAACAATCAGGAAATTTGGGACACTATGAAAAGACCAAACCTCTGCACCATAGGGATAGAGGAAGGAGAAGAATACCATAACAGCAGTATTGATCAGATCATCAACAGTATAATAGAAGAAAATTTCCCTAAACTGAAAAGAGACAAACCCATACAAATACAAGAAGCACATATACTCCCAATAGACAGATCAGAAATGAAATTCCCCATGCCATATCATAGTTAAAACACTAGACACCCTAAACAAAGACAAGATACTGAAAGCCACAAGAGAAAGACAGCAAGTTACATATAAAGGAAGACCAATGACAATTGGGACCTCAACAAACTCAAAATTTTCTGTTAACCCATGAGAGAAAACAACAAAAGTGAACAGGAAGCCCCACAGAGTGGGGAGAGAGGACCTCTTCATCCAGTGATTCATCTGACAGTAAGATTAATCCAAAAATATATACATTACGTCAAAAACAAAGAACTAAGAAAAACAATGGATCTAGCTCAAAAGATGTGTTAAAGATCTGAACAGAGACTTCACCAGTGAGGAAAGTAAAGATGTGCAAAGACGATAGAAAATTTAAAAAAAAGTTTCACACATCAATAATAATTAAGGAATGCAATTAAAAAATCTTGCACCCGATATCATCTGACTCCAAGTAGACTGCTAAGATTCAAGAAGAACAAAAAACACCACAATGCTGGAGAGGTTGGTGGAAAGGGTAACACTCATATCGTTGCTGGTGGTAATGTAAACTGTGTACCAAACCATTCTGCGAAAGCAGTATGGAGACGTCTTAGAAGATTGAAAAATGAGCCTATCCACCAGACCCATTCATCCACTCCTGGTATATCCCACACGACTCATCCTACAGTCAGAGATACCATACACCACCGAGTTTTATTGCACCTCTCTCACAATAGCTAGGCATTGGAAAACCAACCCAAGTGCCCCCTGCAACCAATGAAGTGGATAGAAGACTATGTGGTCAATCTCCGGCTGGATGTTGTTCTCTGACCAGTGGTAAAAACAAGATCACAACATCGGATGCTGGAAGACTGTCCTCACGCGGTTAAGAGCACCAACCGCTTTTAGAGAAGACCTGGGGTTCGATTCCCCATCACCCACATGGTGGCCGAGACCGTCTGAAACAAACTCCAGTCAGAGAGAAACTCCAGTTCCCAGGGGAATCGCGACCTCCCTCCTTTTACCTCACGCGGCATTGAGCGACATCGGTGTGCACAACTGCCATGCAGACAGTATGTTTATAACACAATACATAAATAAATACTAATTAAAATAAAAACATTTATTAAAAAAACGAAAGATGACAAATCATGCATCGCTTTGCATGTGAATGAGATTAATAGGAAGAAAGCTTATTCTCTAGTGCCGTAAGTGAACGGTCTAAAACACACTCACATACTGAGCTGGTATCACGGCCCTCTTGTGGATGCTACGCATCAAAGCACACTGATCCATCATGTATAGACAACTTTTTTACTCTACCCCTTTTAAGTAACCTTTTTTAAAAGAATGTGCTCTCTTAGTGAACCTCTTGTGCTCAGAATTAGCCTACTACATATTTTCAGCGTTTTGATAATTTTTACATGGGTAGAGATGGTATGTTTGGCATATTTTAGAAACAAATATTAAATTATAAAATGGAAAATTGTGAATCCAAATATGATTTGGAAAAAAATAAGTTTATTTTAAGATTACATATAGTTAGTCACGTAGTGACATACATAGGTGTAATTTGAAACAATCACGCATTGGAGGGAACAAACAACAAAAGATATGGGACAGGGAAACAGGACACCTGAAGCAGTAGAGTTATCCCCCCTAAACCCAAATTATAGTCTGCTTTTACATACTGAATAGACTCAGAAGGGGAAACAGAACATGTATGACGTCATGAAACTAATGAACTGGGGCGGGGCAGGGGGCATGGAGGGTGAAATGAGTCTGGATAGTCTGAGAAGTGGTGTATGAAATGCACAACTTCAATCAAAATAAAACATCAGAATAGGATCAAAAGATAAACTGTTAATGAATGGCTTAAAACAGAAAAATAAAAAAAAAATAATAAATCTGTCCAACATACCTGGTATTTTTAAAGAAAAATGAAGTTCTCCAGATTTAACATGACCCAAATTTGGTTTAGTCGTCTATCAAACCTACTTCTTTTTTTTCCGTTTTTTTCCTCCGTTTTTCTTTCTTTATATTCTTTTTTCGGTAGTATGACATGTCTTAGGTCTGTCTGCACTGCCGGCTGGCCCACGCGGTAGTCGTCCGCGCTGCAACCGCGGCGGTCAGACGACGGTCTCGGCTTCCCCTGGAACTGGAGTTCTCCTGGCACCGCGGCAACTCACCACGGTCTTAGGAGTCAGCCGTCATTTCGGTGCTGGGGATCGAACCCGGGGTATCTCAGAAGGGCGGTCGTCGCTCTTAAAAAAAACCCGCTAGGGGAGGTCATCCCTCCAGCCCCTCAATACCTAATTCTTATATTGAGAGTATGTACAGTGCATATTAAAAACTTGCAGAGCGGGGGCTGGAGAGATGGCTACGGTTAAGAGGCCGACCCTCTTACAGAGACCCGGTGTTGATCCCAGACCCCCCACATGCGGCCGAAACGTCTTGAAACTCTCAATTCCAGGAGAAACTCCAGTTCCAGGGGAATCCGAACCCCCTCTTCTGACCTCCGCGGTGCTTGCAGACACGGGTGCCAAACCTGCATGCAGACACTACATTCATACACATACAGAAATAAATAAAAAAATTAAAAAAAAAAAAGAAAGTTTGCAGAGCTTTGTTG
>VZQC01000197.1:911066-959334 GCA_009823505.1 Rhizomys pruinosus | reverse complement strand
GAGAGAGAGAGAGAGAGAGAGAGAGAGAGAGAGAGAGAGAGAGAGAAACAGGAGAGGTAGGGGTCAGTGAGGAAGTGAGGAGAGGATCTGAAATCTTTAAGAAACTGTTGTCCCAGTCATGTCTTTTAAATGGACAACTGTGGATCATTTGTAAGTCCCTAGGGCAAATATTAATGGTAATAATGAAAGTATTTGTACAGTTATTACTGATGACATTGCATTCATTAAAATGCCATTAATAAACTAACAGCATAGAAAAGAGAAAACTTATGATACAAGATAATATTCACCTCCTCTAAGCAGTGATGCATATGAAACAAAAAATAAGCTTCAAGGACAATTGTTCTGATTTTTCTGATTGTTCTACTTGTTTTCTTCATCAAATGCTTATTTTCTTCAATACTTGTGTGCTTGATTCTTACACTAGAATACATATGGATAATTATAATTTTAGTTTTTTTTTTTTCCAAAAGAATGATTTCAAAATCTCCCCAGAGGACTATGTCACAAGATTGCTATATATGCTGTAGATGTGATCAAGAATAATTGGCAAATATGTTTGGTTGCAATCAGGATTTGAGGACAATAATGACAACAAATATATTTGGAGGATTATTTGGAGTTCTTTGTTGTTTTTAATATAGTACTTTTAGTGGCATTTTGTGTATTTCATGCATAATTTTTCAGTTCAGTTTAGACATATCCCCCTTTCCTTCCCCCGACCCAACTCCAGTTCCTGCATTTTTGCCATACATTTCCTGTATCTTTCTCTCAGTCTTTTAAAAGTTTTCCTCTGCAAAGGTTTATTGTTTCGGGCAGAATTTAAATATATCGGTGCATTCTTTGACCAGTCCTTATCTCGTTGTTGTTCCCTCCCAGGCGTATTGCTCCAAAATATGCCTATATACATGTCATATATGTACCAGAATTATATCCTCCAGGAATAAACTGTATATTAACTCTGGTATATGTTTAGGAGTTCACATTTTCCCCTTTAATATTCTATTACTCTAAAATATGCACGTATACCTTCTGCCCATAAACATTAATTACCATGCCTGAAAATAAGTGGTAAATTAGTTCTAGGGCTCATTAAGAGATTCACATTATAACATCACAGTTGCTTCCAGATAGAAAGAAATATAACAATAACATTGCTCAGTTTGTCTTTCAATTGGGGCATATGTATTTATTTGTTATCACATAAATATATTACCATTGCATAAAATATTTTAAAATTATTTGTGTTGTTAATCTAATTTACAGAATGATGAATTTAAAATTGTAACCCCAGAACATTCACCTCCAATATTGTGATTTGTTAGTAATACTGTGTTGTTTCTTCATATTCTGAACCAGAGAACAAATAGATGATGCAATTTTTTTCCTCTCACAAAGAGCATAAACTATAGAATAGCACCTGTCTTAAAGTGACCTAATAACCTGTGGATTGGTTATAAATACCTGCACAGAACAGTCAGATGATAATATATATATATATATATATATATATATATATCTGACAAGCCTGGGAGAGGTATCTCAGTGGTTTAAAAGACAGGGACGGCTTTGCAGATGACGGTGTTAGATTCCCAGCACTACATGAAACAATAACAGCTACTCTAACTCCATGTTCTAAGGGAATTGGATCTCCGTGTATGACTTTCCCAGCAATTCATGTCACAGATGCACTTAACATACAGGCAGGCAATATACTCTTACACGTAAAATCAAAATAAAAATGAAATATAGATCTATAATAATATATATATATAATATATATATATATGAAGGGCTTGAAGAAAAAAGGGCGGTAAGAACCTCTTCTCTCCCATAAGGAAGCCTGTTAACAAGATGGCCTGCTATCGGCTCAGAGAGTCTCCGTTAAATCTTTGAACTCTCAATATGTTAATCAGGCTCCAGTGGAAGGAACAGCACTAAGGGACATTTGGGGACACAAATTAAACTCTATCTAAATATCATCAAATATAATATTTGTCTTAAGGAAAATTGATTAAATTTTTCATCATACAAGAAAAAGAAGGACACAAGAAATATCGTTAAGGCTGAAATAGCTTCATACATTTAGGGAAAGTAAAATTAAAGCATGGTATGGTGCAATATAACAATTAAAATACTTTTCCTTAATCGACGTATATTCTTGTCTTTTTTTAATGATTTATTCTATAATTATTTAATATTCACTCCCACTATTTTGTGGCTGCTTTTTGTTAAAAACAGTGTGTATTCCTCTGTTCAGAACCAAATAATACTAAAGTCCTTGGGCCTTATTGCACTTAGAGCAAGTAATAACTCGCAGGAAGCTCTGACATCCAGCAATGAACTCTGTTCTACCACAGAGGGATTTCTCTGGCATGGCGGATCAAGGCCCCACCAAACAGGTAAGGTGCTTCCTCTCGCCTCTAACTTGGTATATTGCTAACTTGTAGGAGGAGTCGGCGGATTATGAGAGCCCGTGCTGCCGAAGACCAATGAACCGATAAAGGGAAAGAGGTGTATGTTGCAGACCACACACTGCCCAAGTGGTACAGTTGGCTCTCCTCGGAACACGCCAGATTATGTGTTTACCAAAGGCCATAAATAATAAGCAAATACGGTCCTCCCTTGAGTCAAGCAATAGACTCCACCGTCAACACACAGCTACGACCTCCTCACCTAGGCCTGGAAATACTGTCTGTCAGCAGAGGCAGCCATAATGCCTGTATAATCCTTCACACTAACTTGGCCTCATTGGGATCTCTCCCTTGGAGGATAAAGCCATGCGCTGACTCCACAAGACGTTACATCACTCTAGCCAGGTTGGAATGGTTCATGAAGCACAGTAAGACTCCTGCATATCTCTAACAGGCGGGCAAAATGCTACTCACTGGATTAACCTACTCACCACCCATATGTGTCCTATCGCCAAAGTAGACCCACCCCATACACTAGTTAGTGCTAATATCGCTAGTTTAGATCTAACCATATATGATTATTGCTTGTGTTCATTGTAGGATTCGCAAAGCCTTTACTCTAGCAACTGTCCAAGCCCGCCTTGCAAAGGAAATCAGCCCGATTGACACAGAGTCCCAAAGCAACCAGCTCGAGAGGTGGGACTGTTTGCTTCGCGCATCCACTTCGTGCCCCTTCTCGAAGCCTAGGAACAATCTGGTGCGAAACATTGGGGCGCGTGGTAGAATGTAAGGCCTGGCAGATTGCGGGTGAATGGTGAACCGTACTTAGCACATGTAGCTGGACACTAGCTCTTTGATCAACTTGATTGAACAACAACCCTCACCCCCCACTGGATGGGGGGGCGGTGGGGGTTTGGGCACAACAGCCTGCAGATTGGTTTATGCACGAAGGATGCTTGTACTCATGGATTATCACTTATAGCTAAAAATGAAAAAAAACTGAGAGAAAGATGCAGGACAAGTTGGAAGAATCATTGATCTGGGATGGGGTGTGGGGGGGGGGGAGGGAAAGGGAAATGTGCCTGAACATGAAGTGGAAAATAATGTATGAATGCACAAAAGCATCAATATAAAAAAAAAAAAAAACAGCGTGTATCTTATTACCAAAAATTCCACGTGTGATATTATTACTGAAGCCATTTGTACTGCAGAAAATATATTGTTCATTCAGTTTTATATGGTTGGGCAGCTGATAGCTATTGGGAGGAGAATATTTCTTCTTTAAGTGTGTGATACTGGGGTTTTGATTGGACTCCAAGGGATGGACACCCCTTGAACGCACCCTGGAGCATTAGAGGAACACAGATCCATTTCTATTTTTTATGTTTATAGTGCATTTCTTGCATATATGTATATGCATCCATTTCATTCAGTGTATGTGGAAGTCATAACAGGGCATCAGGTACCCTGGAACTGGAGTTAGGGCCATTGTTAGTTGCCAAGTGGGTGCTGGGAATTGAAATAGGGTCCTCTGCAAGAGCAACCAGTGTTATTAACCACTGAGCCATCTCTCCAGGCCCCATTTAAAAAACAAAAATAATAGAGGACACGTAGTGGTAAGTATGGTAGTGTAGAAGTGACAATACAGGAAGGGGTCTAAATATGATAAAAATACCTTATGTGGTTTTCTCAAAGAATCAAAAAATATTCTTTAAAAAGCATTCCAAAATATTCGTTTCTTCAATATGCAGATCTATAAAATTACACTCATCAAAGTGTATAAAAAAGTAACAATTAAAGACATTTTACCTGCATTGATAAGAGCTTCCACACTGGGTAAGGTGGGGAGCCATTAAATTTCAAATAATAAAATCATGTTTACAGGAACTTAAATCCTTTATACTTCTCCTTGTAACAACATTTATCTTAAGAATTAAGAACTAGAAATTTAGCTTGTGGCCAGTTTACAAGCAGTCTTCCACACTTTCAGCAGCATGTCTGATTATATTCCAGAGCTTCCAGTAATGGGCTCTTAGTAGATGGAAAGCTCTGTTTCAATGCTGATAATTTATCATACCTTGTTCTAACTGTCATTTCTTTTTCCCTGGACCATGAGGGGGAGAGAAAGAGAGAGAGAGAGAGAGAGAGAGAGAGAGAGAGAGAGAGAGAGAGAGAGAGAGATTTGGGGAAAAAAGAGATTATCTTTCATATCCAAGATGTTCAGTGTGATTTGTTCTTCCAGCTTCCAGATCACGCAGTTACCCTTTAAGCTTGGTCAATACATTTACTGGAAAGAATAAAGTCACATATTGATTTAATTAAGGAGAGTTGAGATCAAATTCAGTTATTAAGAAGAAAAAGTACACTAGAGTCCTTGAGATATCTTGAAAATGTTTATCAGGAAGACTACAGAAAGGATTCTGCACAAGGACTAAAAATATTGTAAAGGATGGAGGCTGAGGGATTAACAAGGTGCAATTTATATTTGTTGAAGCTGAATAAAATCTTAACTGTTACCTAAAGCAAAATATAACAGAAACTTTTAATAAGTCCAGTATCTAAAACTTTGTAATCAGTGGTGCTTTGTTGCTTCTCATTTTAGACCCCATAATAAGAAACATAATTTCCCTTCAATTTTCTTTTTCAAAGACCCAGAGATAATGGCTACTGCACTGTAAGATTATGAAATATTAATACTATATTGTAACATACTGTTATATGGCACATAAACCATGCTGTCTTAAAACAAAATGATTCAAGATATATTTACATGGTTTTATGATGAAGCATAAGTTAAATGTGGAGATAACCTATTGACAAATCTAAAATCCTTATGATCCGTTACAAAGCCACATAGAAATTTTCTAATTGAACAAGGTTGTTGGATGGCAACAAAGGTAAAATAATTGAGAAAGAAACTGTTCCACATCATGACTCTCTTTAAAATCATAGTTCTATTACTTATGTTTTATCAAGTGAAATTTCTCCAACTACATAGTTAATTTTATCTTAAAATTGACACTATGTAGAACCTATTATTTTGGAGTTTTCAGAGATAAATGGTAGATTGTTCACAAAACATTTTGTGCCAATACCTGGCTGATTTTATTACAACAGCCCTGGAATATAGCTTGAAGTCTGGTGGTATTGTAACCACCCACCCCCATTGCTCTTTTTGTTCAAGGTTGGTTCGGCTGTCTGGTGTCCTTTGTATTTCCATATAAACTTTAGGATATTTTTTCTATGTCTGTGAAGAAGCTCATGGGGATTTTAATTGGGATTGTCGTGAGTCCGTATGTTACTTTGGGTAGGATCATCATTTTAACTTTATTCTTCCAATTGCATGAGCATGGAAGTTTTTTCCACTTTCTGGTGTCTTCTTCAATCTCCGTCAGGGATTTAAAATTTTCATTGTACAGATTTTTAATGTCTTTAGTCAATTTTGTTCCTAGATTTTTTTTGAGGCTATTGTGAATGGGAAGGTATCCTTGTATTACTCCAGAAAATAAGGGACTGTGAAATGTTCTGCCCTATACTTTAACATCTCCTCCCCAAGATTCAGGCCTCATCATGGAAGATCAGTGAAAAGATAGTAAGAGCCAGCTGTGGTGGATAATTACAAATGAAACTGTGTCAGCCAGGCGTGTTGGCATACGCCTTTGATCCTAGCACTCAGGAGGCAGAGGAAGGCAGATCTTTTTGAGTTCAAGACCAGCCTGGTCTACAGAGTGAGTTCCAGGACAGCTGGGGCTACAAGGAGACCCTGTCTTAAAAAGACCAATAAGAAAAAAAAAAAAAAAAAGAAAAAGAAAAAAAATTGTGACAGCAGACATGGGGCCAGACCATGAACAAACTCAAGCCAGCATTGTGGGGGGGGGGGCAGGCACAATGCCCTAACCTTAGCTGTGGAGCTATTTGCAATAGATAAATGCTATGAGAGGAAGAGTCAGTTTACTTTAAGGTTATGATGTCTAGCAGGTCTACAACATTCCAGTAGATAGCTTCTCATATAAAACCATGTAGGTAACACAGCTTGAATTTTTTTTTTTCATGTGGACATGGAGTTGGGTAGGTCAGGAAGCAAGGGTGAATGTGCTAAAAATCATTGTGTGAAATTACAAAGAATTAATTACTTAAAAAAAAGACCTTATATCAGTACTATAGGATAGCTCATCTCTGAAAGTAAGCCACTAATATTATTATACATGAATAAGGAATAAAATGGCATAATTCCTTAAATTATCAAATTTTTTAATTCATGTTGCTGGAATTAGCAGAAGTCTCACAAACACCTAACTGCTAGCTTGATAATAAGAATTGGTAATGTCAGTGTCTTCCAATAGCTTCCCAGCTAAACTTTGAAAGATGTAATAAACAGTTGATATATGCTAAGTCAATGTATCATTTTGTTCTTTTCTAGACTGCTGAACTTGTAATCTCCTGACAAATAATGACAGAGGCATTCATTCATTTCATGTGTATTTTGTAAATGACTACTATGCAAACAGACTGATTTTGTTATTACTCATCTAGTGATCATAATTTGTAATATGTGATTTTGTGAATATGTAGATTATACGCATTTTAACAGGAAGTAATTATTTCTATTTTAATAATCCTCCTCTGTAGTGCTTTGCATTAAGTGTCCCTCATAAGCTGCAAGTATTTGAATATGTGTCCCCAGTCAGTGGTGAAGTTTATGGAGGTTTAAGAGGCAGTGTATCCTTGATGAAGGAAGTATTTCACTCTGGCAAGGATTTGAGAGGTCATAAATCTAATTCTCACTTCCTGTTTCTCTCTCTGCTTCCTGTGCCTGCTTGAACATGTGAGTGCTCAGCTTTCTACTTCAGCCACCTCTTGCTTCCATGTGTCCTTGGCATGAGAGTCTCTTCTCCTTTTGGACTTGTAAGCAAAATAAAATCTTCCTTCTCTATGCTGCCTTGGCCATGATTAATTATAACACAAAGAGAAAAGTCACTGGTCAGAAATTGGCACCAGAGGGTGAGATGCTGCTCTGAAGAACCTGGCAATGTCAGTTATTTGGAGGAATCTAGATGACATTGGATATTTGGACTATAAAAGTGACTTGATGCTATAAGCAGAACTTACAGGAGTAATCTAGTAGGACTTCTGCTAAAGGTGTTACAGAATGAGATGAAAACACAGACTTGTACAGTAGGTGCCATATTTTGGCAAAAGTCTGGCTACTTTCTACCCTAGGTCTAAGAACTTGCCCAAGGTTAAGTCGAAAATTAATGGACTAATTAGTTTGCCAGAAGAAAATTCAACACAACCTTATATTGAGTTGATGAGATGGTTGTTAGTGGTGAGCAATAATGGAGACATATACTGTAAAAGAGCAAGTGGTTGACAAAATTTCTTTAGAATGGAATAGGGTTTATTGTTCACTTTTCATGTGTATGCTGGGATTTTGTATCATTTCAATTACATGACTTTTGCATGTAACATTTGGTTTGAGTTTATAAAAAGTAACTTACCAGTTTTCTGGAAAATGGTTTCTTTGTGGTCATCTACCATTTATGGCAATTGCAGTCTTTATATTATCTGTTCCCCACTGATCCCTGAGCCATGGAGGCAGAAGTTTAATATAGTTGTTCTATTCAGGAATAGGAACTCTGTAGCCTCTTTTCTCTGTGAATTGGACATTTGAGGGTTTCTATGTTAATCACCCGCTGGTCCATAAGAAAAACTCTCCAGTGAGAGCTGATAGTTGCATTTATCTCTATATCGATCTATATCTATATCTATCCATAAAATATTTATGTGTCAATTTGATATGGTAAATATTTAGTACTAGGTTCTTCCCCATGCCCCTTGACCTAGACTCAGGTTCCTATACCTCATATCAGTGTTAGTTATCGGCTCCTTCCTATGAAGCAGACCTTAAATCCAATTAAAGAATAGTTGATTACTGAAAGTATTTGTGCTGCTATAGCATCAATGGACGTATTTTGCCAGGAAAATTGCTGTTCTAGCTCACAGGATTCCAACTGGGTAAGCTTAATTATTAGTCTTTCTTCCCAGTAGCATGTGCCATCTTCCAGTAATATGAACACGTGCCAATAGAGATGAGGTTCTGAATTCAGCACCAGTTTGGCTTCTCTTTGTACCATATCTCATGTATGTGGTAATTTCATCAATAGGGTCTTATCATCAAATTCTGGTAGGCAACCAAGGGCAGGGGCAAAAATTTCGATGGCCAGGAGCTTGGTAAGCAGTTTCTAAAGTAGGAGTCAATTTCAAAACTTGAGGTTTTTGTTGCTGTTGTTGTTAGGCTAAGATTTCTAGAAGAAGCAATGTGCCTCTGATGTAGGGTAACTTTATTTATTTATTGATTGATTGATTGATTGATTGGTCTTTTTGAGATGCTGTCTCCCTTTAGCCCCAGTTGGACTGGAACTCATTTTGTAGACTAGCCTGTCCTTGAATTCACAGAGATCCTCCTCCCTCTGCCTCCAGAGTGCTGGGATTAAATGTGTGTGCACCATGTTTGACCTTAACTATTAATATCTTCTTAAAATGTATATTTATATACTTTATAAGCTTTTACAAATGGTAGGGTTCCATATGACTTTTTTATAAAATGCCTTTAACGTTACTTACCCTACCTATACTCCCTCTTCTGTTCTGGCCTTCAATTCCCCACCACATCTAACTTTTGCCACTGTAATGTTGCACCTCCCCTTTCCTATCACTCCTTCTACCACCCCTGCCGGGAAGCCTTCCTCCTACCAACCAATGGCTGTTTATTAGTTACCTGACCTCTCTGCATTTTCAAATGTAAAAATCCACATCTAATATTTCAAATCTAGAATCGAGCTCTGAGAAAGAAAATGTGATATTTGTCTTTTTGTGTATGGGTTACTTCACTCAGGATCAGTGTTTTCAGTTCCACCCAATTTCCTGTGAATTTCATATTTTCATTCTTAAAGGGCTGAATAATATTCTTCTTGGTTAATGGACATCTTTGTTGTTTTCAATTCCTGGCTGTTATGAAAAAGACAGCAATGAACATGGAGGAGTGGGTATTTATGAAGTATTATATGTAATCTTTTGGATATTTGCCCAAGTGGGGTTGGATTGCATTGTAGATTAGTATTTCATTAGTTTTTTTTTTTTTCTCTTTTTTTTCTTTTTAAATTTTATTTTTAGCTTTAGTTTTAAGTTAAGGTCTCAATTTAGCCACAACTGGCCTGGATTTCATAGAAATATACAGGACTCTGCTTCCCAGGTATTAGAACTGAAGGTATATACCACCATACATGACTTTCACATTAATTTGGATTTTTATATGAAGCTAACTCATTGTGTGATAGTGATTAATAAATAATTCTTGTGATATTTGTTTGATATGTTAAGAATAAAACTCTATTATAATACTTAATCATTAATATTAGAATGCTCATACATTTATGTATGGTCATTAATTATTTAACATAAGAGACTGTAGTGATGCCATATTTTTACATTATGCTTGTTTGTCAATTTTGAATGGTTAGATTAATTTTTCAATTGAGAATGTCCAAATTTAGGAGGAAATTATGACACAGGAATTAGATGTAATGGAAGGGAGCATGAGGAATAAGATTCTTCAATGTTATTCCAGACTAAAAATACAAAAGGAAATAAAAAAAATTCAAACTTCAGGCTTCAGGTAACTTTAGAGTCTGTACTCCATGCAATATATTTTACTGTAGTACAAGATCATATTTTTTCAGGTAAATAAAGAAATAAAGATATCTTATTTTTTTCTTACACAGCATATAAATTAACGATTTTAAAAACAGTGACATAAATCACACTAGTTATTTTGAACTTAGCACATGCTGATAAAACAGACAATCTTTATTAAAGTACGAATGCTTGAATATAATAATAGAACCACTGAAACTAATTGTGTGCAGGTGTGTGTGTGCTTATCTCTTCCTTGTATAAGTTCCCAACGTGATAAAAATTTACACTAAGCATAAGATAATTTTCCTTCACTCAATAAAAATAAAATGTAACACATTTGTGCACACATAGACTCACTGTGACTAGAAACAATTCAAAGTAAATAGTCAACTTCTAAAGAACAGAATGTGATGTGTATGACAATCTATGTGAGGTTATATATTTATAACGGATCAAATAGCTTTGTGTACTACTAATAGACATTTGTGGTCTTTGAAAATCAAAACAAAATATCTTAAAGAGAATTATTGCTTTTGTTACACAATTGCAAAGTCACTTATATTTTAGAAAAGTAAACAAAATAATGAAATTTCTACATAGTTGAGAGCTTTTCCATACATTCCATAAAATTCACATGCAAACAACATGTGCATGTCACTTGGAAGGAAGCTCATTTATTCTATTTGTCTAAATTTCAAAGCAAACTCCTAGCATTTTTGAATGAGTCTAAATTGTTCTTTGAATTAAATGTGTGGATGAAAGATTTTTTTTTCTCCTGCAATCACAGTGCAACTTCTTTTATTTCTCTGAATACAGGTATTTGCTTAAATACTTAAATTGAAATGTAAGAAAAACAGCTTAATGAAACAACCTAATAAGGCATTTTACATTTGTTGGCTGTGATCTCTGAAACAGGCTTATAAGTCACAAAATGATTTTCTTAAAGAAATCATACACCAATAGAGAAATAAAGTTTTTTTTCTTGTGACACATAATTTAAAACAGCAGGCATTGCTTGATAAAACTTCTTAATGTAAACTAAACCACCCCCAAAAGAATGAGATAAAGGTTTTTGACAACCCATTGATGCCATGTGATTTTGTCCCAGAATTCTTTGAGTCACTTTGTAAAGAAATTTAGCTTTCTTCCCTAGCAGCAGGATTTTCTAAACCACATCATTCTCTATTTAAACTTTGAGAAATATGGCTGGTTGTCTTATACCTTGCTACATGACAATTCTAAGTGATTAAATGGCTTAAGATCTAAAGTAGAGGGGCTGGAGAGATGGGCCAGCGGTTAAAAGCTGCCGACGCCTTACAGAGGACCCAGGTTTATTCCCAGTACCCACATTGCGGCCGAGAAACCGTCTGAAACTCCAATTCCAGGAGGAGCTCCAGGTAGGGGATCCGACACCTCTTCTGTCCCCCGCGGCATTGCGCGACACGGGTGCAAGGACTTGCATGCAGACAGTAAACATTCATACACATAGAGAACAATAAATAAAAAAAAAAATTAAAAAAAAAAAGATCTAAAGTAGAACAATAAATCCTCTTGTAATCCTTAAAACAATTTAATAGCAATCTAAATATTAGATGTCTATATAAAATAAAGCATCAGAAATGCCAACATTTTCATTAGTATTTTGTGTAACATAAAGTGAAAACAGCAAGGTTTATCAACAACAGTTTATCGGAATGGTCTGAGAAAATACTTCAGAAATTTCATTTTAATAGCCTGAAATGAAGATAAATTTGAAAGATGTTGATACTAGTCTCCAATTGCATAACGAATCCACTTCTTTAATTTTCGAACATTTTAAAGTGAATGAGGGTTAGTGTGTGGGCTCAGTTGAAAAGCCCTGTTTACCTGCAGAAGACCCGGTTTAAAATACCAACACCTGACATTATAGCTAACAACCTGGTGAAATTCACCTCAAGGGATCTGATGCCCTCTTTTAGACTCTATGCATGATGGCACGGTTGGGTAACCTTACAAACCAGCATTCAATAACACGCATACCCATAAATAATTATGGCTAAAAACTTAATAATAGTTCTTAATTCAGTGATTTCCAAGATGTAATTTGATTCACATCCTGTGTACTCACTTATTTATTAAAATTCACTTATATTTTCATACTGTATTGTAACCTAGATAAAAATAATGGAGATGTAAGTTAGTATTATATATATAATATATATATATATATAATAATGATTAACCTCATTTACTGAGATATATAGAGACATCACCCCTCTTATCACATTTATATTTATACGTAAAGAAAGAGAAATCCATTTTGTTACAGATAACGTGTGTGATGTGATTTGCACGTTGAAGTATGTAAATGTATGGTGGTGTTTCAGGAGAAATCATGATGTTATCCTTTATCGGGAACTGTATCCATTGTAGGCAAAGATCTGGACAACAACTTCTCCTGGTTCTGAAAGTAAAAATTCTCATGTAACTGAATGCTCAGAATATAACCTGTATGACATGGAAAGGAACATCAGTTACACTTCTAATAAATGTATGGCTAACATTTCCTATTTTTGTGCTCTCAACATTTATGTAAATTTAAGAATTGCCTACATATCATGGATGCCTCCACAAAATCTAGACAGTACTTCAAATATCGTAGGGAAAATGAAGTTGAGGAGAACAAAGGGGAAAAACATCACTTTATTCATATTTGCATTTCAAAAAATGTTCTGAGACCTAAGATATTTATTTATTTATTTATTTATTATTTATTTAATTTATTTATTTATAGCAGAACAAGGATCCAGTTAATGGTCTCCCAAGAAGGAAACTCTAAAATTCTACAACAAAATTAGACAATATATTCAATAACAATACTTTCAGGGCAGTGGTAAGTAATAAAAAGTTTCTCACATTTGGAGAATTGGAAAACAAAAACTGAACTACTGCACAGTGAGTGCTGTCAATATTACTGCATGAAAATTCCTGTAGCATTAGTGAACATTCCTGTAGCATTAGTTTGCCCATTTTATGAGAGAAACAATGAAAATTTAGAACAACAAACTTTTTGATCAGTCAGTGGCAAGATTAATTACACAAGCTAAAGGTCATGAATGAGTACTGAACATGAATACTGATGAGAAAATTAACCAGGCAATATTCTTTATGTAATTTCTTAGCAAGTTTTTAGACAGTCATTCTAGGTCTGAGAAACTGCTCCATATACCTCGAGCTCTCTGTGAACTTTAGGAAATTTGCAATGGAGCTATAACATAGCCTTGCAGAAAACAAAAGTCCGGGGGTTTAGAAAAGTGATTGAATATTTCTTACACACTCAAACAGGTACTTCAGAAGATGGAGAGTTTGTAGATTTTTGTAAAAAAAACATTAAATTCATTAATTATCCCTAAACTAAACAGCCACATGTACTTGAAAGCAAGCCAAACATGGTTTATAAAATCTAAGTAGAGAAAGAAATGTTCAAGTACTTCATTAGAAATCAATTCTGTAGATTACATCTAGAAAATTAATGAAACTAATAAATCTACATGTAATAACTGTTGCCACAGAAAATTAAGAATATTTTTTCAATTAGCTCAGATATCCAGTTTTTTTCAAAGATTTGTTTATATTTATTTTATGTGCATGTATTTTGCCTGCATGTCTACATGTGCACCACATGCATACAATGTACACGGAGCTCAGAAGGGTGTGGTAAAGTGATGGGGAGGGAAGCAGAGTAAAAGAAAACCAATATCGGTGTCAAATCCTTGGAAGTGGACTACAGACAGATTTGTTTCATTAGGCAAATGCAGATGAACTACTCAGATCCAAGTCCTTGCCACAGACTTTGCCTAACAGGATCCCAAATTAACACATACAACATCTGTTATTCATCTCTTCTTTAAGTTTAGCTTCAATTCACTGTTTAGCTGCCACCATGGTCATGGGGTTATAGGTTATATTTCCCATTATCTTTGCAACCAGGTATTATTGTTACTGTTTGCTAATGGATTTAAGTGGTTTTCTATATAAAATCTTACCTTTAAAATAAGTGTGGGGACTAGAGAAAGGGCTCATCAGTGAAAAGCACTTGATGCTCTTGAAGAAACTAGAGCTTGATTTCTAGAATCCACATAACAGATATCCAGTTTTTAACCACAATAAAATATTAGGGATACTGTGGAAAAACCCAGTTTGAATTAGGGGCTAGTCCTCAGCTAGCACCCCTCAGGGCACCATGTTGGAGTCATGGAGCTCCTCTGACCCAGCCCCAAGTAGGAGTAAGGCACATGATGCTTGGTGGAGAAGCAGTATACAGTGGTGTGAAAATGGGGGTCTGCGAATGGCTCTGGGAGCTGGAGTCATTTTGCTTATAAAAGTGACTTGCAGCCAGCAATAAAGAAAATTCTCTACTGCCATCATAACATGGAATTCCCATTATTTTTGATGCATACAGGTCGAAGGAGGCCTTGATTTTGAGTGTTGTGGCCAGTGGGTTGGACAGTGGTCCATCAGACCACCAACCTATTAAGATGGTGTGGGGGTGGACAGAGACCTATCAGGTCACCAGCTGTGAAGTGAATTGTGAGTGGGCATATCCTGAAGATAAACCTCAGCCATTAGCCTGAAATTCCTGTCCAGAGACCAGCAATCTTTGGGCAGGTGGGAAGCCAAAACAGGAAGTATTCCCCTTCCCAGGTGTTTTGTCACAGCAATAGAAGACAAAATACAACATCTACTTACTAGGCATCTACTTGAAATGGATTAGAACACATACTTTCACAAAGATTTCTGATTGTTATGTGGTAGCAGAATTATTCCTGATATCTATAGAGAAAATAAAGTGAATATCTAACAACTCCCAAGTGGATCAATGGAGTGCCATTCAGGCATTATGCAATAGCAAAAATAAACAGTTTATTGACACATGATAGTAGAAGGATGAAGCGAAACCAAACATACCAAGTGAAATAATCAAAAGACCACTTATTTTATTGCCACATATACTGTAAAATGCTAAATTACCTTCTGACATTCTGAATGCTCATTAAGCCAGGAATGATAAGGAAAGTCATAAATACAAATGATGTGAAATATGTTGGACATTCTTGGAAAGAGACTCTCCATATTAATATTCAGGATCACTTACATATTGTAGATAGGTGATAAAATGGAGAAAATGGAAGCAAAAGATACACAGTGGTGATTGGTTTGCACCCCTCCTCCCTCACTTTGGAAAGAAGCAACGAATTGCCCATGCTTCTGTGAAACAAAATAGAAGTAAGAAGGCATGTAAATGTGGTGTGAGACAGGATCTTCCAAAATTGACTAAACCCAGAAAAATATGCAGAGCAAATAAGATTTACAATAGCATTAATGTGTCATAATGGATTGATATTGACAAAAGTAAGCAGTGTAAATGAAATGAAAAGGGGTGCCATCAAGCCTATCCCCACAAAAGGGAGATAGATGGTAACGACTCTTTACTTCTCAAGACATTGAATATATAAGCATGACATTTCCCAGAGTTAAGAAGTAAATTGATAGTTCATGGGAAACTGGATTAACATGATTTATAACAAGTTTCTGGTCATAGCAATATGTAATTAACTGAAATGTTCAAAGGAAAGTAAGATGGCTTAGTGGGCCATGGTGCTTGACGCCAAGACTTATATTTTGAGTTGGATTTCTGAGACCCACATGATGGAAAGAGAACAGACTCCCACAATTTGGTTTGACCAGCATGAACACACACACACACACACACACACACACACACACACACACACACAACATGCACAAACCCTGAAGTGCATACACAAAAATATATAAATAAATGTTAAACAATATTTTAAAAGTACAGAGTAAAACAATCAGAAATGATTATATCTAACATATATCTATCAGTGTTGAAATGTGCACAGTATACTTTTCAAGGAAATAGATGAAAATATCTTGTTTTTCATGAAATTTAAGGATTTTGTAATTTGAAGTTATTTAGATCACCTCCTAAATCTCTACGCACCTCCCCTAATTGCCCCTAATCCATATATATATATTGCAAGCATAACACTCATGTGCTTAAAAATTATTTATCCAAAGTAAGCTTAATATGATAAATGTATACAAGAGAACATATATTGTGTTCTCATTTATGTCCTGTGATCTGTTGAGCCTTGGCTCCTAAACTTTACTGTTATTAATCTCAGGTATGGGTACTACCTAGGAAGTGGACAGTTCAGGGGATTCAGAACACTGTAAGGGGAAAAATGAATTTTCTTAATCGTTTACTTATTAGTATAAGTTTACTAATTAGTATAATTTTCTGCAACTGTTCCAAACCAATCTGAAATGTTCAGAGGCAGTACAATTGTGTAACTTATTGAACAATGCCACAAAAATAACACAAGAAAATGTTGGAAGATATTTATGCTCCCTATCACTGTGATTGTAATGATAGTACATATGTTTTCCTATGTAAAAATGGAGCAACTTGAGTTCATTAAATGCATATTCCTTTGTATACGTAGTATCTCAATAAAGCAACTAAAAGAAAACCTGTGGAGTAATTCTATATTACTCAATTCTTTATGCTTATAAAATTATTTATGATAAATTAGTTTTGTTTTGGTATGTAATCATTCAGTATTTCAAGTGAAATTTGGTAAGTGATAAAATGTATATACTTATGGGGGCTGGAGAGATGGCCTAGCGGTTAAGAGTGCCTACCGCTCTTACAGAGGACCCGGGTTCGATCCCCAGCATCCACATGGCAGCCGAGAACCATCTGAAACTCCAATTCCAGGAGAACTCCAGTTCCAGGGGAATCTGACACCCTCTTCTGACCTCTGCGGCATTGCAAGACACGGGTGCACAAACCTGCATGCAGACAGTACATTCATACACATACAGAAATAAATAACATTAAAAAAAATAAAAAATATATATATACTTATGACTCCTGGTCTTAACTGATTTTTTTGGTCAATATGTGAACAAATATATTTTCACACAAAATAGGCCATCAGCAGCATAACAAAGAAATTATTCTGAGATGTTATAAACCACAGGAAGACCCTGTCATACTTAACAGAAGAAAATGTAATTCATGGATTAACATACCATCCAAACATCTGTGTCTATACCAAAGTAACCTACCATAACAATTAGTACTGTTTAAATACCTATATATCTAATTGCGTGTGCTTCATGAGTAGGATCGAAAGGTTATGCCTGGACAAGCTGGCAGCCCATGAAAGAAAACAGCCAGAATTGACTAGAGACCAAGACAACAGCTCCAGAGAAAGTAGACTGTTTTGCTTCTCATCCACCTGTGCCCCTTTTCTAAGCCTAGGAAACAATCTGTGGAAGAGGGGGCGCAGTAGAACGTAAGGGCTGCGATTGGGGTGAATGGTGAAACTACAACAATATAGATTGGACACACATTTGATCAACTTGATTGAACATACAAGCCCCCCCTGCTGGATGGTGCGACCCATGAGCTGTGTGGGTTTGGGCACAACTGCTTGAAAATTGGTTTTACATGAAGGATGCTAAATTACCCACAAATTATACAACTTTATTTCCTAAAAAAAATCCGAGAGAAACAAAGACCAAAACAAACCAAACAACAAAAAAAAAAAAAAAAAAAAAAACCAGAGAAAGACTCAGAAAAGTTACGGCAGAATGCATGATCTGAGATGGGTAGGGGTGGGGTGGGGGGAAGGGAAAGGGATATATGCCTGAATTGAATTGGAAAATGAGGTATGAAATACATGAAGCATCAAAAAAAATAAAAGACAAAAAAAAAGAATAGTAAAATATCCGTTGGAAGTCATTGGTACTATGGCAAAATTACTTGGTGATAACAAACTCTGGTGAAAAAAAAAAACCCACAGGTATGTTATTCCATCTCCATGTAGTGAAAAATTTACTTGTATGATGTTTTGTACTTGTAGTTCATGTTATTAAAACAGTGATGTTCAAAAAAAAAAAAGAAATATTCTACCCTACTCTAGCTTGTTAAACATGGGGGGCTATTGGAGATATTTAAAGGAGTATGTGAGATGCAAAGACAGGTACATGTCTAAAAAGCCCACCAAGCATGTGGACAACTCATGACAGCTATGCCCATCAAGATCCCTGTGCCTGTTTCAGGCAGCTCCACTGGACAGTATGATATCCACTGCAGGTATTTATTGTTTTGGGACCTCGTAAGCTTATCAACAATCTTCTTCCTTCCTTTAGGAAGGAAGCATAGTACAATAAGCTGGCACATAAAAGGATGAATGAAAATAAATAAGCAATCACTATCACATAATTCTCCTGTTATTTACTAAAATACTCATTTCACAGAAATGTGTCACCAATAAAAAGATCAAATTTAATAGATTTTGTTTAAATTCAGATTGTTGAAAAGATACAAATTTCAATTCATTTTGATGGAAAAAAATAATTTAAAATCTCTGAGCCAACAATTACTTTTGTGATACATGAAGCAAGACGATCTGAATGCATCTTTCGATAATTCAACTTGAATTATTGAATTTATTCTTTGAATTTTCTCTTTGAATTATTCAATGTATGACTGTAATGCAAGGTATACACTACTACTCATACTTAGCAAAGCAAGACTTAATTAAATTAATTAAACCAGTCAATATTTTCAAATTGATAACTAAACTGAAACTGAAAAATACATAAATTAACTAGAATGAATATTTATATTAAATATATGAGTTAAATATATTAATGTTATTGAGAGAATGTCATTTAGTGACATTCATCATATTCTGAGGATGAGATTTTGAATACAGGGTAAAACATCTATGTAACTACATGAAAGAGGTCTTGTTAATAATTTAGTCTCTTCTAAAAATAATTTCACTCTTCATGAACATTTGAAAATAATATATACTTAGATTAATATTATCCAGGAAAGTATGTTTTGAAAATATGCCTGGCTCTTTTTCAAGCCAATCCAGGTGACTGCATACAACAGTTGCCAATGAAAGTAAGATAATTAATGAAAGAGGTTTCAAATGTGGGCAGATACAGTTGGAGCCTTAACCACCTTTACTATGTTCTAAATGACAAAACACAAATGAAGTAAATGTAATGAGGATACAATTGGATTACTTAGAGAAAGCTCCTGAAAATGAAGTGATTAAGTCAGGTAAAATAATAAAGTGTTACTCTTGTTCTTACTTTGATGCAAAGAGGCAATTATGGAAAGAGAAACTTAAAAGCTGTTCTACTAAGAATGTAGTCCTAATCTTGCTTAATATCCCTTTCTTTCAAGCACCAATTTCAAAATATTTCCTTCATTCTAAAGTATCATAAAAAATATCGCTCATGTTCACAACCAAAGAACATTAATGAATCTTCATTCTGTATACTGTCTCACTTCAGTAACACTCCTTTCCTGTTTAGAAAATTCATGTGTCTTCATGACAATTACGAGGGAAATTTTCTGAAATCTTAGTATAAAACAACTTTGAAAAAATAAAAGTAACCAAAGAACTTTGTTTAGCAGGATTGCAGAATCAAGGACTCTCTCTTCTCTTCTCTCTCTCCTCTCTCTCTCTCTCTAAACTTCTCATATTTATATCTTATATTATAATATAATATATATATAAATATATTAATATATATATCAAATTATATATAATAATATATTAAATATAATATATATATATATATATATACTATATAATATCTGAAGGCAACCTCACAGGTGGGAAACTGAAACACATATGAAGTGCCCACATGAAAATTGACATCAACCAAGACAATGCAAAATACAAATGCAAGGTAATTTGCATAGAGAGTAGCACTGATACCAGCTTAGATCAAGTTTATTTCTTCAAACTTAGTGCTGGATATCAACCTCATTATTTGATAAACCAGAAGCTCTGTGGCTTCTTTTTTACAATTCAGATTGGGATGCTAGGGGCTAGTCAGATTTAAGATGGTTAAGAGCACTGGTTTCTCTTGGAGAAGACCTGAGTCAGTTCCCAGCACCAACATGCTGGCTAACAACCATCTTAACTACTGTTTCAAGTTTCCAACTCACTTTTCTGACTTCCATGAACATTACATGACACAGTGTACTTACATATATACAGGCAATAAACTCATACACAGAAAATAAAAAGTAAAGGATTTTTAAATGATTGGGATGCTAATTTTCCTCCAACAGAGGAAAGACATTCTAACAAACACAGACACATGCTCAATTCTGAAAATGAATTGTTTTTCTTTTTAAGTTTTTAAATTTTTGTTTTGTGTTACATACAATACAGCTTTGTCATATTTAGAATCTCTCCCCTATCTGCACCTTTACAACTAGCTCCTCTGCCAGATTGAATTCATTCTGTCACACATGTTAAGGTCTATGGAGTCATGTTTGTGTTCCCAACTGCCCCTCAGTGCAAGCTAATCCACTGAGGTATGGCCAATCAATGTAGCATAACTCCCTTAAATAATACCAACTCTTCTTCATCCAGCAGTAACCAGTTGCCAATAGCTCCTAATGTACGGCTGAGGCTTCCTCCCCATTTTCCCACTTCTAGCTGGGTTTTGCCCAGACTGAGTTTTGATGTCATGTGCATGTTATCACCATTGATTTAACCTCATCTTAGTAAGTTCACAGAAGCTTGGGAAACTTCATTTCCTTGAGGTCATCCACATCTGTTGTTTCTTACAGTTTTCCGACTCTCTCTTCTGAAATAGTCCCTGGGAGCTCAGAGGTTTTTATACAGGAATCCTAAACAAGGACACTCATCCTGCAGTCTCTTATGGTTTATGTTTTGGCCAGTTGTGTCTTTCTGTGTTAATCAAATATGGAATCCTCAGTGCTGATAGTTGAAATATGAATGAATACTCCTTAAACCCCCCAATATGTCCCATGAGCCTTAGGTATAGAGTTTTCATTGTACATGTGTCACTTAGGACTAGTCATCTCATAGACACTATTCTATGCATTTGCTCAGTTGTTGCAAAAAGAATCTGATTTGTTATAAGATGTAAACTTATCTATAATCTTTAGGATACATATTTAGCATATGGCAAGGAATTATGTTTGTCTAAGGATGTACCAGATGCAGGAATTTGTCTAGGCTCTAGAATTTCTTTTGCCATGTGTTTTGGGCTACATTTACAGTAACACACCTGAGTTCCCTCTCATTGCCAGGGGTATAAGTACAAGTAGATAGCTGTTGCTTATCCCAAACACAAAAATACAAGTAGAGCACTAATACAGATTGATTTCTGTGCCTTTCATTGTTATAGTTCGTAGGCTTTACAGCTAGGTTGGACCATTGATTTGTTTTCTCCATTAGTAGCTTGCATAGAGTCCTCTAATAATATGAGAGCTATTATTTAGGGAGGAAGCTTCCAAGCCAGTTCCATTGTCTAAAGTCCAAATTTGTCTTCCTTTTAAATATGGGATCTTACCATCAAGTTATGGGAGGCAATCAAGGGTGGTAAGAGCCTGTGTTACTTTGGGAGTCTCTTATACAAGTCACGGACAGGGTCCACCTCTTTGTCTCTGTGTTTCTTGTTATATAACCTTCAGGTATCCATATGAACTCAATAGGATTTTGAACTAGTACATTTCCCTCCTGTTAAAGCATTATTTTTCTCTCCTCTCTCCCCATGTACAACTCTCCCTCCTCTCTTTCCACTTAAATTATGCACATTAAGTACTCCTTCCCTTGGTAATACCTCTCTGCCATTAGTCCCCCTTGCCCACAGGGCTCCTTGAACAACACTCCATCTCCCCATTCCAGTTTATTAACCTCGTTTGCCCATTTTCCTTTTAATGATTCCTTCTTCTTCTTTACTCCTCTGTTTCTTTTCCATTTTTCTACTTCCTAAAGCTACATCACATATAAGGTTTGTGGACTAAATCTTCAAATTAGAGAAAACATAACTTGCTTGTTTTTTATGACTCTGTGTTATTTCACTTAGTATAACAGTTTCTGCAACCATCCATTTTATGACATTGTTTTCTTTTTTTTNAATGAACATTTGTTTCTTTTTTTATTAATTTTATATTTTCTTGTATATGTGTATAATGTACTGTCTGCATGCATAGTCTGATGCAACACGTGTCGTGCAATTGCCGCGGAGGTCAGAAGAGAGGAGTGTCGAGATTTCCCCTTCTGGAACTGAAGTTCTCCTTGAATTGGGGTTACAGACAGTTATCGGGCCGGCCATGTTGGTTCTAGGGATCGAACCCAGGGTCCTCTGCAAGGAGTGTCAGTGCTCCAAAACCGCTAGGCCATCTCCCAGCGCCGACTTTGATTTCTATATTTTGGGCTCCGCGGGGAGAACTCCATAGCAGTAAATGTACCAAATTTTCATTAGTCAGTCATCAGTTGAGTGACACTTAATGGTGTGTTAATTTTATCAACTTCTTTTAGTATATTGCTCGATGGATTGGGAAAATAAATTTTTATAGTTAAAATGGTCCTATTAATCCTACCCCCAATACTAGTGTACAGATTAATGGCGAGATCCCTAAATCAAATTCCCCAAGAATTTCCTTCACGGCTTGGAAAAAAAATCCTTCAATTTCATTTGGAAAAAAAAGACCCTTGAATAGCCAAAGCATGGACCCCTTGAGCTGAAAAGAGTCACAATACATGGGCGGGAGATCGCTTTACCAGACATCAAAATACACTACAGGACTATAGTTCATAAAAATAGCTTGGTCCTGGCACCAAAACAGACCAGTTGACCAATGGGAATAAACTTGAAGATCCAAACCTGAGTCTCATTACCAATTTTCAGCCACCTCATATTTTACGAGGGGGCCAAGAAGACAACAATGGAGGAAGACAGGGCATACTTCAGCAAGTGGTGCTGGCAAAAATTGGATCACCACTTGTAGACAGACATGAAATTAAACCCCTACCCTCTCACCTTATACAAAAAGTTCAACTCCAGATGGACCAAAGCCCTCAATGTGAAACCGCCAAACTCTGGACCGGTGATAGAGAGAAACTGGCGCAGACTACAAGGACATAATGTCGTAGGGAAAAGACTTTTCCTTAACTCAGTACACAGCATGCACAAGAAAATAAGGATCAGACAATTGACAAATGGGATCTCCCTTAAACTTCAAAAGCTTCTGTACATCAAAAGAAAACAATAAAGGAAGTGAAGAGAAAACCCACAAGTGGAGGGGAAACTTCACTGCAGACACATCTGACAAAGCACTAATCTCCAGAGTATATCAAGCTACTCACAAACAAAAGAAGAAAGGAAAAACAAATGAAACACTCAAAAAGATCGAGCAAAGATCTGAACAGAGAATTCACAAAAAAGGAAACAGAGATGGCTGAGAAACATCTTAGAAGTGCTTCAGCCCATCTCTGAGAATAATTTAAGGAAATGCAAATTAAAACCACTTTGAGATATCCCTTACTCCCAATAAGACTGGCTAGGATCAGAACACGAATAATACCAAGTTCGTGCGCGAGGTTCGTTGAGAGAAAGGGGACAACTCATCCATTGCTGGTGGGAATGATAAACTGTACAGCCACCTATGGAAAGAAAAAAAAAAAATAAACAGTGTGGAGAACCCTTAGAAGATTTCAAAAAATGAGCCTTCCATTTGCCCAGTCATACCACTCCCATAGCTAGTGCATGTATCTTGCCAGCTAAGATGTGTCTTGTGGGATATAGAGGTACTATACCCACACAAGACAACATCGTATAACTGCAAAACGATAAACACATGCACAGCAAATGATGTTTAATTGCCAGGCTCTGTTCCAACAATTAAGCAAAGAAAACTTGGAACCAGCCCAGGTGCCCTCCAACTTGACGACGTGATATAGGAGAAAATGTGGACATTGTATAACAATGGAGTTCTATGCAGCAGTAAAGAGCGACAACATCATGAAATTTGCAGTGTAAATGGATGGAGCTGAAAGACATTATGTTAAGTGAGTGAAGCCATAATTTAGTAAACATCAGACTCCCAGAATAAAAATACGACAAATGGTGTCCCTCCATATGTGGATGCTGTAGTTACAACCAATAACCCAGATTAAATATTCCGTGGGGAGAGGGATGCATAGTAAAAAACAACAACATAGAAAGACTGCATTTGCAGAAAATGGACCAAAATTGGTGAATTGGAAGGGGAGGCGTAGTCAATGTACGGGCAAAGCTGGGCTTGGGGACATGGCCGCGACATGCGTGTGGTATGGATTGGAT
Organism: Rhizomys pruinosus; assembly: GCA_009823505.1. Taxonomy (NCBI): domain Eukaryota; kingdom Metazoa; phylum Chordata; class Mammalia; order Rodentia; family Spalacidae; genus Rhizomys; species Rhizomys pruinosus. The sequence goes on along the minus strand of VZQC01000197.1, from coordinate 935,008 downwards.
GCTTATTTAATTGACGTGAGTTCAACTAAGTGCCCCAGTTCTTGTACACTAGTACACTTCTTACCAGGATACGTTGGTGTTTTAGGACTTATTAAAAGTAACATGTGATATTAAACAACATTGTTTACAGACTCTGATGATAAATCAGGGTAATGCATCTCGGTTAAATGGAAGATATAAATTTTCTGTTTCCACATTTGTTTTACATAAAATTTGGTAGAGCAATAACTTTGGATCAATTGAGCAGCATAACAAGAACAACGTGTTCAATCTATAAGCTTTCCTTTGTTACAGTATCACCATTGCTAGCATCTCTCTTAAAGACTGATTACATAACTAACTTAGGTTTGCTCCCCAAGATAATCATCTATTAGTCACCCAAAAAGAAATGGGTAAATTTGATTGAAATCTAGGCCTTAGCAATTCCACCCTAAGTTATGATAATATACACACCTGTCTTTCTGGTAGAGACTCACATCACCTTGGTCAGCGGGGGGTCAGACATCGACCTGGCCTATCTCGTACAACACTCTGCTCATCTTCCATCTCCTTGGCGCAGTTTTGTTGTTAATTCCGTGCCCTGTCCCACTTCACCGCAACAAACTGGGTCGATACGCTTTGCCATTGCAATATCTCATCCGGGACTGTCACCGAAGTAGAACCCTGCGGATGTCGGCGGTATCTTTTTACATATCATCATCCCGTAGATTCACGTTAAAAAAAAAAGGTAACACTTCACTCCCGTCCTAAATACCACATCTGGCGCTTCCGCCAGTCTACCCCTACCGGCCGGGCTCTGGCCCCATCCGTCCTGCCTTCTTCCCCAGGGCAGCGTTGGCCCGGGGTCTCGGCCCCGGTCCAGGTCTCCTGCCTTCACTCCTGGAAGACTCCCTGCCCGACCGACGAGCCCACAGCGCTCACTACCCTGCTTGACTGCCGGGCCCAAAAAAAAGATTGAAAACACAACAGAGTCAAACACAACAAAAAAATAATTAAAACATCAACCATGCCACGAGAGCATACCCATGGGACGCCACGCCTGAACACCTTAAATGAGTAGATTAAAACAATGAAAATTAAACACTAAAAAAAAAAAAAAAAAAAATAAAAAAAAAAACGAAAAAAAAAAAAAAAAAAAAAACTCAACAAATAAAATAAAAAAAAAAAAAAATAAAAAAAAAAAAAAAAACAAAAAAAAAAAAAAAAAAAAAAAAAAAAAAAAAAACAAAAACACAAAAAAAACAACAAAAAAACAAAGACAAACAAATGGAGTATGCTCCAATCAGAAAGGTCATAGCTTTGCTGATTGTGGCGCTCATCCCAGGACGACTGGTCACATATTTCTAGCCATCTCCCCCAGTTCCACACCATGGAACTTTAAATTTCCTATCCGTTTAATAACATAAAAAGTTCTGATTTGCTCTCTCACCCTGGATATCATGATACTGTACTGATTTTCTTACAACTTCCAGATGTGGATGCAACAAGAACAGTATTAACATCTCAATATAAGGAGTTCCAAACATGGATCTGCGGTTTAACCACAAGCATTAACAATCTTCAAATATATCCACCCATGTATTATATGCCAGAAAAATAAATTTTTTTTTTTTTTTTTTTTTTGTTTCCTTTTTTTTTTACCAGCTGGCCTGGAACTCACACTGCTAGACCGGGCTGTCCTTGAATTCACAGAGATCCACTGCCTCTGCCTAGGGGATGTTAGGATAAAGGCATTTGTCACCATGCCTGGCTTAAGACCATTCTTAGCAGTCATGTGGGTGACTTGGGAATCAACCCAGGACCTCTTGCAAGAGCAGTCAGTGGTCTTAACTGCTGAGCCATCTCTCTAGCCCATGTATGCCAGATTCTTAAATGTCCTCCCAATTCCAAGTAAATTAATACGTCGTCATGGTAAAATACATGAGATCTTGGTTATTTATCTGTTACAGAATGCAAGTATGTTAAGAGAAGATGTGCTTAACATTGGTGTCACAATTAAAAGACAACAGATAGTATGATCATAAGGAATTCAAAGGTGGAACAATAGGTTGACAAATGACTGATAAAATATCTATGATGTGGGCTGGAGAGATGGATCAGTGCTTAGGAGCACTGACTGTTCTTGCAGAGGACCCGGGATCCATTCCAGGCACCCACATGGTGGCTTAAGAACCATCTTAGGCCTGGCATTGGTGGTACACACCTTTAAATCCCAGCACTGAAGAGGCAGGCATATTTCTGTGGTTCAAGTCCAGCCTGTTTCACAATGAGGCTTCAGGCCAGCTTGGACTAAAGAGAGACCCTTCTCAAAAAAAAAAATCAGGGCTTGGAGAGATGGCCAAGCGGTTAAGAGCACTTACCACTCTCGCAGAGGAACCCTGGGTTCAATTCCCAGGCACACACATGGTGGCCAGACCTGTCGGAAACCCCAATTCCAGGAGAACTCCAGGTCCAGCGGAATCCGACACCCTCTTCTGACCACACGACACGGCACCTAGCACGACACGGTGCACACACTTGGATGCAGGGACAGGGTACATTATACACACAGACTATATAAAAAAAAAAAAATCTACGATATAAAGCAAGAGGGGAAAGAGAGACAACTAGTAATTAAGGTAAATATGTGAATCAGGAAAATGATCTCAACATCTCCATACAGGGCCAATACCTTTAGTTCCAACAAGTGGGATGTGGGAGACCAGCAGAATCATGAGTGCAAGGCCAGCACTGTCTCTTGAGCAAGTCTAACATCACACTGAGTTCTAGAATACCCTGTGACAAACAGCCAAAATGAAATTCCTCAGAACTACACAGGGATTGAAATTTTAGCAGCTGCAAGGAAAATAAACACAGAGAACGATGAGGAGCCAAGACCACCTGACAGCCAGGTAAGATCTGCGGTGCTTCAGCCAGGTGGATTGTTGGATTGGTCTGTCTATTGTTAGGTCCTTTGGCCTGTTTGGCTTGGGTGTGGCTGTAGGGCAGAGTTATCCTCCCCAGCTGGGGTATAACATGTGGGTTCGGAGTTGAGTCTTGAGATTGGATGGGAGATCTCCCAAAGACCCACCTAAAGCAAAAAGGTAGTAGTGCAGGTTAAAGAGCACCGGACCCACCCCCCCAACCCCAATTGGGATTACCGAAGGAAGGGAGAAGTCCAACGTGGATTCTTTGGAGAAATTCTAAACAGAAAGGGAAGAGTGAGTTGGACTTCCAATAAAAAGCCTAGAGCTTAGAGAAGTCAACACTCCATAAGCAATGAGTAAAGGAGAAAAACAAATCAATCAAACAAACAAGGAAGGCATCTGCAGGACGCAAGCAAAGCAAGCCTTAAACACAGTGAAGAAGCATTTGGGATTCATATTGGAATACAGACAAGGAGAAACCCATATGCCAGGGACACGAAGAACAGACAACATGGGAAGGCAAACTTGCAGCCAAATTTGGCAATTTCATTCACGTGGTGCTGGCTTTAGAAGCATGAAGGGGTCATCAGTTCTTCCTCCATAGTTTCAGAGAGTCACAGAGGCCAGGCAGAATGCAGCAGGGGTGTCCCAGAATAAAAAAAGGCCCTGATAGGGCATTGCAGGAAGCTGTGAATGTGAAACCTAGTTGGCAGCGGTAGACCCCAAGAAGACTTTAGAGATGCCAGACCCTGTGAGATATTTTGCCAAGGAGAGCTGCATACAGGGTGTGGTACCAGCCTAAGAAGAGTAATGTATGTTGCCAAGCAAAGCTGGAAGAGCTGAGCCATCTAAGCCCTTTGGAAGTCAAGTCCAGAAGTCGCACATGGAGCAACTGGACTTGGGTTTTATGCCTGAGGTTTCGGGTCTTGTTTGGTCCGGTATTTCCTCAGCTACTGCCTCTATTCCTCCCTTTCGGATATTGGAATGTGGATTCAGTTCCACTGCATGTTAGGAGTATGTAATTTATCTTTAGATTTTACAGGAGTTTACAAGTTAGTGAGATTTGGCCTGGAGTTCTCAAAAAGAAAGACTTTGGGACATGTAGACTTTGATGGCATTGGAATGGTAAAGAATATGGGACATTAAGGTTGGACTAAATCATTTTGCATTTTATATTATAGGCCAGGAGCCTTATGGAGGGGCAGGGAGTGGAAAGTGTGGGTGTTTTGAATGAGTGTCCCCCACTAGGCTTTAAGATTCAGACATTTTGTCTCCAGTGGTGGATTTTTATGAGGTCTTAGAAGGTGTGGCCATGCTAGAGGAAGTATGTTCTTGGGGGCAGGCTAAGTGAGTTTAACAAGCCTCGTGGTCTCCAGTTGGTGTCTCTGCTTCCTGTGCTCATTGCGAGATGTGAGCCAAGGCCTGCCGCTTGAGCTTCAGCCACCATGCCTCCTGCCACAATGGACTCATTCCCTGGAACCATCAATTGTAAGCTCAATTAAACTCTTCCTTTTATAAGTTCCTTGGCCATGGCGTTTTATCACAGCAACAGAAAAGTGACTAATACAAACAGAAAGAGCACAAGTGAACAATCTATCACTGCAGCTAAAAGCACTTGAGAGGCAACAACAGATGTGGAAACCACTAAGAACACAAAGGACAGAAGCCATAACAAAAATCAGCAAAGCAGAAATTCATGAAATAGGAGATCTCCTGGAGGCCCAGCGGCGGAAGAGGGGGGGCAGGTAGGAACTGGGTGCCTTGCGAGCTGATTGCTGATCATTTGATCCTGCTGTCTTTGGTTCGATCGGCCTGTTTGTGGTTGTGAGGTTGGGGTTATCCCACCAGCTGGGATAAAGGTGTGGTCTTTGGCTTGATTAGATCTAGGGTCTGTGGGGGCGGAGTTATCCAACCAGCCAGTATTAAAGGCACGCTTGTTGGTGGTCTTAGAGATTTTGAGATCTCTGAGCCCAGCGGCAGGAAGAGGGGGAGACAGTAGGAACTGGGTGCCTTGGCCGGCTGATGTTGTATACCCTTTGTCCTGCTGTCTTTGGTTTGATCGGCCTTTGTGGCTGTGAGGTAGGAGTCATCCTCCCAGCTGGGATTAAAATTGTGGTCTTTTGGCTTGAAGATCTAGGGCATGTGGGGCGGGAGTTATCCTCCCAGCCGGTATTAAGCACTCTTGTGTGACTCTATGAGATTATAAGATCTCCCTGAGACCCAGCGGCACGGTGCGGGGGCGCGGCTAAGAATGCCCCCCCAACAGAAGATTACGAGAAGGCATCTGAGGAGGCAAGCAAAACAAGCCTCAACACCAGAAGAGAAGAGGCATTTTAGGACTCACATTGGAATACAGGCAAGGAGAAGCCAATATGCCAGGATCACGAAGAAGAGACCTCACTGGAAAGGGGCAGGATAAATCCAATGCCCAGCTTTACCAAACCTATGGAGGATTCTTACAGTGGGATCCTCTTGGGGATGCCCCAGGACACACAGAACAAATCAGAAATACACAATATGGGAACATTCTTAAAGATACTACAAAGACATAAAGAACAAATTAAAAGAAACTAAGAAAGAGAATGATGAACTCAAGAAGGAACGAGAGAGAGAGAATGACAAAGCTCCGGAAGGAAGTAGAAAAACTGAAAAGATACCATGCTGAAAAAAAGATACCAACCAGCGAACAAAAAGCTTACAAAAAGAGATCAGAGAGCTCCAAAAAAGGAAAATAGAAACACTAAAGAATCAGAAGAGAAATGAAAAAGGAAATCTCAAACACTCATCCATTCAAGAGAAAGGAATGAAAAATAGCCTCAGAAGCAGAATGGAGAAGCAGAACAAAGAATATCCCTTCATGCTTAAAGCCATATGCAACAAAACCACAGCCAACAACATCCTAAAAGGAGAAAAATTAAAATTAAAAATTTTAAAATACACAAAAAAATGGAACAACCAGGCAGTGTGGGACTTTGTGCCCACAGTCTATGCTATTCAGTCAGGAAAGCATCTATTGGCAGTGTTCAGAATTTAATATAAACTCAGGGTTGGTCAAAGTGCTGAGAGTAATTGGCTGTGAGTTCTCAGTCATGCAGGGCACATCTATGTAATTCTCCACACAAAAGGCTCAGTGAACATCATTGGAGAGGGTGCAGAATATTTACAAAAGCTAGCCAAGGATTATGAATGATATGAAATGCTATTTTCTGAATATGATATGGTTGTTTCACACATGACTTTATAGCAACCATGTTTAACTACACAAGACCTGAAAAAACAATGCCAGTCAAAATTACAGTATTGGCAGTTGCACATGAAACTTCATCCTTAGCTAAAGAACTTTTGGGGGCTGGCGAGATGGCCTAGCAGTTAAGAGCACCGACTGCTCTTGCAGAGGACCCGGGTTCGATCCCCAGCACTCACATGGCGGCTAAGAACAGTCTGTAACTCCAGTTCTAGGAGAACTCCAGTTCCAGGGGAATCTGAGACCCTCTTCTGACCTCCGCAGCATTGGAGGACATGGGTGCACAAACCTACATGCAGACGGTACATTCATACACATACAAAAAAAAAAAAAAAAGAGCTTTTGGGAGTTGATGGCTAATGAGAGAATGAGAGTCATTTTTTCTTGGTGACATGGCACATAACACACTGAGTCATCAATCCAACCTCAGGAAAAAATAATTTAAACAGTGACTAGAAACAGTAACAACAGAAAAAATATGAACCTGTATGAGGTTTGCAAGTATTTTCTTTATAATTTTTGCATCTATATTTATTAAGGATATGGTCTATAGTTTCCTTTTTTGGTTGTACTTTGGTTTTGGAGTTAGAGTGTCTCTGGTTTCATAGACAGAATTTGGTAGATTTTCCTCTGTTTCTATCCTTTTGAATAACTTGAGTAATATTGGTTGTAGGTCCTCTTTAAACGTATGGTAGAATTCTGTTGTAAATCCATCTGGGCTTTTTTGGTTGGGATGTTTCAATTTCCTTATATGTTATGGATCTGTTTAAGCTGCTGATCTCTTCTTGGCATATGATGTCCCTCATTTGTGAATCCTGACACCAAATCCTTATAGCTAAGTTGAGGTGGACAATTTGTTATTAAAAATAACACATTGACTGATATTACTAGAGATATAGCTTGAAGTTTCTGTCTCTATTTTCCTAAGTTCTAAGATTTATGAGAAAGAATAAATCTCTTCCTTAAAAGTGCATTAAAACATCTATCAACTTGCTATGTAATTTAGGAATGAAAAGTTATATTTTTTTGTAATTGCATGCAATTTTATTGGTAAAATGTTAACCCATAAGCATGTATTCGAATTAATGTATAGATTATTTTCCAGAGTTTGTAATTTTGCTATATATGTGGATTCTATATATGGATATTTTGGAGTAATATAAAATTAACGGGAACAACAATAACAACAACAGCAAAAATATTTGTTCAAGGACCTGACCAAAACAGTAAACTTCTGCATTGAAGCAGTTAAAAAAGACTGAGAAAAAGATTCAAAACGGGACTTAACATGTATAGCAGAATACATTAATACTGGTGGGGGACATGGATAGGGAATGGGTCTAAATTTTAGAAAGAAATGTTTTATGAAGCATATAAAAGCTCAATAAATAATTGGATAAAAATGAATGTTCAGGAATTTAGGACACCAGGAGTTGGACCAACATGTGCATTGAAGGATTTTCAGAAGAAAAAGGGCAAAAGGTTTAAGAAAGAATTTTCAAAGAAAAAATAGCTGAAATACTACCCAAATTTTAAAAATATATGAATTTAAAAATCTACAGGATTCAATTAGCTTCAAATAAAATAAATACATGCAAATTTAGATACAGTATAACAAGACCTTAAAACACATAACCAAGGATATAATCATCATTGTAACAATAATTTTATACTATCACAAACAAGGGAAGGGATCTTCTATGAACTGTTAATGGCTTACTCATTAAAAATCATGAATCTTGGAGTAATGATTAATAAGTAAAGTGGGGCCTGAAGACATGACTCATTGGAAAGAGCACTAGCTGCATTTGAAGAGGACATGGGTTCAGTTCCCAGCAACCACATGGTGGCTAGTAGCTGTGTTCCTAGCTTCAGCTTCAGAGAATCTGATGTGCTTTTCAGATCTCACTGTGTATTTCACACATAGATACAGTTAGATACATGCACACAAAATACTTGTACTCATAAAATATAATTAAGTACATAAAAAGTGGGGACATAATATTATAAATGATAGAAGGGACGTTATTATAAATATTATAAGTATGAAAAAAAATAAGAAATCAGACATTGTGGTACATACTTTGATCCCATAATTTGGGAGATAGAAGCAGGGAGATCATTGAGGTTGAAGACCACCCTTTTCTACAAGGCAAATTACAGGCAAAACAGACCTACAATAGTGAGCCTTGTCTCAACAGAAAGGAAAACAAATTAAAATAATGATAATCAAATAATTTAAATAGACATATTGTATCACAAATGACCCTAACATATGTAAAAATGATGCAAACAATTTTCTTTATAAAAAATTAAATTAATGACCTTAACCTACCATACCCTCCTCAAATTCTTGGTCTAGTTTATATCATTAGTGATTATAAACACAAACAAAATTATAAAAATAGATGAGAGATAGGTAAAAGAAGATAGATATTACCAGTCAAATAGGTAATTATTCAGGGATTACTGTTGTAAATATTTTCCATAAGATGCATTTTTTCACAAAATACAATTTTTTTTCCAAAATGAGCAATTAAACACTGTGAAACAAAGAACTCATTAAATTAGTTTCATCAGTAACTTAATTTTTTACTTGTTTAATCATACCTTAAATACAATATGTCTTTGGAGCCTACTTCTTTTTTAATATTTTTATTTATTTATTTATTTATTTATTTATTTATTTATTTTTATGTGTATGAATGTATTGTCTGCATGCAGGTCTGCGCACCCGTGTCGTGTGATGCCGCTGAGGTCAGAAGAGGGTCTCAATTCCCCTGGAACTGGAGTTCTCCTGGAAGTGGAGTCACAGATGGTTCTCAGCCGCAATGTGGGTGCTGGGGATCGAACCCGGGTCCTCTGCAAGAGCGGTCGGCGCTCTTAACTGCTAGGCCATCCCTCCAGCCCTGGAGCCTACTTCTATAAGTAAGTATATATTTTTAAAATATGTTATTATTAATACAGCCATAACATTTCAATTTCAATTTTTTAGATGTCAGAGGCTTTGGAGGAACAAGAACATGAGGTACTGAAGCAGCATGAAAACACATGGGAAGTGTGCTGTAGAAGGTTTACAGTTGTATGATTAATGCCTAAGCATAAAGAATATATTCTGTAGCTTATTTTCATGATGTCGCCTTTCTGATGTAAATAGATTAAAATAATATATGTCAGATAACATCAGGTCTGTGTGGGAAGGACTTACACTTGAGTCTAAAATGAGGTATGTCTCTTCTAATGAGGGATAGTAAGAGATACCTTATGTTCCTTGCTTTTGAATTAGTAGCTCCATCTGTTTAGCAAGTTGTCAATTTCATCCCAAATGCATGATGCTTTGTGAGGATTGGGCAATGTTATAAACATCTTCTTTCAAGTGTCTGATAAATTCCAGGCCACAGAATTCACAAAGTACTTCACACAGATAGACTAGAAGGACATAGTTGGTAAAGATGAGAAAGCAGAACATTTTAATGTAAGTTTGAGCCTACTAAATTACACACATAAAATGTTAAATATTTACAGTAGTTTTGCAATATGAAAATAGAGGGCTCACTGTTCAATTTTATGCGTAATTTTAAGCTTGGAACTTCATATTTTTATTTTTAAAATATTTAATTTAGTTTCATTCATTATTTTTATTTTTTGTGTATGAGTGCATTTTCTGCATGTGTGTAATTGCACCAATGTGCACACAATGCACATGGAGGTCAGATGAAGATACTGGATCTCCAAGAACTGGAATTAGTGATGATTGTTAGCTGCTAAATGGGCGTTCAGAAATAAATGCAGGTTATCTGCAAAAGCAGTCATTGCTCTTAAACACGGAGCCATCTCTCCGTCCCCTGACATTATATTTTAATAGCTAGACCCTCTTATGCAGTATCTTGTATAAATTTTTAGCTATTTTTCCATGTAGCCAGCCATGACTATAGATTTATAGTTCAGATATGCCAGTAAATCTAAGTGACAGCATTAAACCTAAGTTGCATCCTATATTGTTAAATAGCACATCTTTTATCCCAGCACTCAGGAGGCAGAGGCAGGTGGATTTCTGTGAGTTCAAGGCCAGCCTGGTCTACGAAGTGAGTTCCACACCAGCTGGGGCTACAGGGAGATCCTGTCTCAAAAACATAAAAAAAAAAAGCAAAAAAACAAACACACTGATTTCCATTATAACATTATATAAAGGAATATGATTTAGGGAGTATTAAACTGTGAAAATATATCTTAGAATTAATTGAAGACAGATATTTTATTGTTTAAAATATTTACACTTATAAACCTATAATAATTTATATTTCCATCCTTTCAGTTCTAATTCTTGTGTTTTTCTATTTCATTTTGCAAGCTTCAGTGCTCACATACTTTCAGGATTTGTTGACTCTGTGTTTTTAAATGGTGAAAACTTCAAAAGAAATAAACAAACAAAAAGTAACACTCCCGTTAGTAAGAGTTTACAAAATCCAGGGGATTAGCCCCTTATTTCTTCAGTACTTTAGGCATTTCAACAATTCTGAGGCATAGTTATCTTATAGTCTTCTTTTATTACACAAAGTAGGAGATAAACTTTGGAACATGGTTACTTGGGTTAAAATTTTAGCAAGAATAATTCCAATGTTTTATCTTTTCACTTGTTAATTTCTTCTAGATGGTAATTGGTTTGGTCATTAGTTTTTGTTGATTTGAACAAAATTAGAGTCACCTGGGAAGAATACCAACTGAGGAATTGTGTCCATCAGACTGACTACCGGAGATGTCTAGGAAACCTTTTCTTAATTGGTAATTGTTGCAGGAGGGCCCAGAAAACTTTGGGCAGTACCTTCCCTGGGAAGAGGGACCTAGGCTATATAAGAGAAATACTTGAGGGACTACATAGATGGCTCTTCAGATAAGAGTAGTGGTTGCTCTAATAGAAGACCACAGTTTGATTCTCAGCAGCTACAAGGAGGGTAACAACCATCCATAATCCAGTTCTAGACAGTCCACCTCTTTCTTCTGGCTTCTGTGGGAATTACAGGTCATTGATACACTTATATACATGCAGGCAAAACACTATTATACATAAAATTGAAGTTTTCAAAGGCTAAAAAATAAAAATATTTGAGGGACTGGAGAGATAGCCTAGCGGTTAAGAGCACCGATGCTCTTGCAGAGGACCCGGGTTCGATCCCCAGCACCCACATGGCGGCTAAGAACCGTCTGTAACTCCAATTCCAGGAGAAGTCCAGTTCCAGGGGAATCCGAGACCCTCTTCTGACCTCCGTGGCATTGCACGACACGGGTGCACAGACCTGCATGCAGACAGTACATTCATACACATACAAAGATAAATAATAAAAAATAAATAAATAAAAAAAATAAAAATATTTGAGCAAGCCAGGAGGAGTAGGCCAATAAGGAGTATTCCTTTGCAATCTCTTATTTGATAATCTCTATGTGCCTTACTCTGACTTCCTTCAGTGATCGACTGTTACATGAAAGAAACATTTTTCTCTCAAAGTGTGTTTGGTTGGGCTTTATCATTGGAATAGAAAGCAAACAAGAAATGGAGTTGTTACTAGGAGTGGAGTGTTGCTGTGATGCCCTGATGCTGTTGTTTTTGGAAGGATTGTGGAAGCATCTAGAATTTGGGGCTATAAAAGTAAACTTTATTAACTTTTGTGGAAGCATCTTTTTAATTTTTTGAATGTTTGTTTATATCATACGTAACTTTTCAATCAATCTTAATCACCTTTATTCCCCTTTCTCTAGTGACACCTCCAACAGCACCCCGTCCTTAGAGTTCATACATTCTGTCATTTGTGTTAGGTTCTATTGCGGAAATCACTATACCTGACCATTTCTTAGTGCCAGTTCATCCTCTGAGCTCTAGTTAGCATATCTGGAGTCCCTCTCTTTTTATTTATTTATTTATTTATTTATTTATTTATTTATTTATTTATTTATCTATTTATGTGTGTGAGTGTACTGTCTGCATGTAGGTTTGGGCCCCCGTGCCGTGAAATGCTGCAGAGGTCAGAAGAGGGTGTCGGATTCCCCTGGAGCTGGAGTTATCCTGGAATTGGAGTTACAGAGAGTTCTCAGCTGTCATGTGGGTGCTGGGGATCAAACCCGGGTCCTCTGCAAGTGGTCGGCACTCTTAACCCTAGGTCATCTCTCCAGCCCCTGGAGTCCCTCTCTTAAGGAATGCCAGTTCTTCCTCACCAACCATAATCATCTGACAATATTTCTTCAGCTGAGATTAGGTTCTGCTATCAATTTCTGTAGTTACATGCTGGATTTTTTACTGCCTTAGCTTACCTGGGTCTTGTGCATGGTGATAACAATTCTGTAGGTTCAAATAAACAGAGATCCAGAAGCTTATAATATTCCCTTTCATATGGTCTTGCACCACACCCCTGGCTCTTACAATCATTCTACACCCTCTTCCACAATGTTTCCTGAGTCCTGGGTGAAGGAAGCTGAATATAGGCGACTTGTCCTTGGACCCACACTCTGTGACCCTGTGAAGACAAAGATGCTTAGAAACATGCAAAGGATGGAGGTTGGTGTTTTGAGTTTCAGAGGGAAGTCAGAGAGTCCCTCAAAAATGTTATCATCATAGTTTTTTTTTTTTTTTTGTGTGTGTGTGTGTGTGTGTGTGTGTGTGTTTGTGTGTCTGATATGTATTCAGAATCTTTGGAAATCTTGTGTTCTTTAATGGAAAATGATAAAAGGATACTGGTCATCAGTGGCTGAAAAATCAGCTCTGATGAACAAGAGGCAGCATCAGTGAAGTGAAATATTCTAGGAAGCATTTCTTCAGCGTCAGAACATAGAAGATGTGGTACAAAAAGGGAAAAGGCTGCAATTTAATCTGGAAGCCATATGTGGTACTAGAAAGAAGATCCAGATGGTACTGGTTTTGGTGACATGAAATCTGCAGATTTGGAAAGGTCATAATAGAAGCTGATCCTTTGTTCCATGGGAGGCCAGGACAAGCCCTTGGTGAAGATGCAGCCTCAGTTGCAGAGCAGATGCAATATATTAAAGATGCTAGGACTGTGGGATGATCATCAGCATAGTGGCAGATGTGACGTAGAGCCAACAAGAACTATTGGACCAGCTATGTGTTTTGCAGATGGTATAGATAGAGAAGTAGAACTGCCCCACCCATGCCTTTTGATATCCAGAACATTGTGAGCCCAGGTGTCAGACATTGAGACACATTGCTGGATTTTGATTTGTCTGAAGTATGGCTGTCCTTCTCTTTTGAAATGAGAAAGTACTTTAATTGTTTTTCATTTTATAGGAAGTCACAGTTGAGACTGAGTTTTCAAAGAGAGCATAGATTTTCATGGTGCTGAAAATTTTAAAATTGGGACTTTCAGAAGTCAGGCTATGTTGTATATTGAGAAAACTATATTACCATGGGGACAAGAAATTATAATGGTAAGGATTGGAGTGAGGTTTGAATGTGTCAAGCTGACAAAGGGACAGCTTAAATACAAACCATAGTCACCTCAGAAGAAAAATGACAACTTAGGAACTGCATTGATCAGACTGACATAAGGATATGTCTGTGAGGCTCTCCTGAGTTGTTAATTAGTACAGGAAGACTGACCCTACTCTGGGTGGTATTACCTCTGGAAAAGTGGGGGGGGTAGGTGGAGTAATGGAAAAGTAGCTGAGCAAGTCAGGGAGGCCAAACCAGTAATTAGCATTCCTCAAAACATAGCATGCTTTTAGGAAATGAGGGTTGAAGAATTCCCAATAGTGTGGTTGTCATACATGTTTAGTGTATATATTTCCAATTCACATATTTTATTATGACATTATAACTTTAGTGGATCACTTCTTAGATTTGACAACTTTCCATTTTTCCTGTACTTTCTTAGATTTGGTATAGAATTCTGTATTTTTCAAACATCATTTGAACAAGAAAAGTTGTAATTGTGTCCAGTTTTATCCCAGTGAAGAAATTTGATTAGTTCCTTCCCCTCAGCTTCAGATTATCTCTTCTGGAGACAGTACCTATGACTCCTACAGTACAGCACTAATAAATGCCAAAGGATCAATTTGAGTATAGCTTAACTAAATTTTGGGATACATTTGACCAGGTCATTTACCTATATTACTTATTTTTAAATGATAGCATCTATGGAAACACAATATATTAAAATAACACAAGTTATTACCTCTCCTTAATTCATAAAAGGACACATTTTTCTTGGCAGGAGTTGAAAATTATCACTGTCTTACATGCAATTCCTATAGGATGGTAGCTTATGATACAACACCAGTTTCTATTAGATAAAGGTGTATTATAAAAATTTTAATTGTTGTGATTCCTTCATATTTTTTCACCACTCAATGCTTGTAGGTATTCAGTGTCTAAATCTTGGCTGTGAGTCTTATACCTTGATTGCCTCCAGATAGTGTCTTTTCTTATGAGACCACTTACTTCCTAGAAGAAGACCTCTTGTTAGAGTGACTGAGAAGATACACATCTTCTGTTTTACTGATCTTTAACCATACCAGGACAACTTCTACCATATGAAGTTTTTCAGAGATGTTACATGTCGCACCAGGTCAACAAAGAAAAGTAATTGATGGTAACAACTGATAAAGAAATAGCAGGTAATTACATGTTGGTTAAAATAGTGAAGCATGCTAGATACTAGCTACCAAAATTTGTATCTGTTGTGAACATAATTGTTGGTTTCTCCCTTCATTATTCCTTAATCTGTGTACCTTCTATCATTTATCTATCTATCTATCTATCTATCTATCTATCTATCTATCTATGATATATCACTGCTTTATCTACTTTTAATGTAAGATCTGCCCCAAACTTCATTAGAGTTCTCCTCATTTTTCCCATTTACTTATAACTAGAAATGCATTTCCATACATGTTACATTTTTCTTTTCAGTTTGTCCCCTGGTCTCATTTCCCAATAGAACAAATATATTTTGGTTTGAGATTGAAAGTCACAAATCACAGATTATATTACACTGATTAATCACTAATCTATCAGAAAATAATCCTTTAATTTACTAAAATGTTAGATAATTTTTCTCTACATCCATGTAGATTTTTGAAATCTCATGCAATCATTATTATTTCCCCATGACTATTACAAATGAATCCAAAGGATGTGTGGTTTCTTTTGGTTCAGATTTTTGTGCTTCTGTCGGTCTTTTCTCAGCTTTCGGGCCTACAGTCAGGGAGGGAATCACAGTTAAAACATGAGGCTCACCACACATTTTGGATAGACACAAAAAGTTAGTTAAAGAGAAAGGGCCAGAGTCAGATCATCACTTTAAAGGGTGTATACTGGAAAGCCTAACCCCACTAGATCTTCCCTTTTAAGTTTGAAGAGCATGGGAGCCAAACTTTAGTAGACAGGCCCTTGGGAGATATTCAATACAAATTACAGCACATTATTGACAGTAAGACATGAACTAGCTTGATAATGTTTTAGTCATTACCCAATACAATGTTGAATACACCATGAAAAAAATCCCAAATTCAGAGAAGAATATGTGTGGCCTAGATATTAGAGACATTGCCAAATATTTCCTTCCTTTAAAAAAAGGCAGCACTTCATTTTACTTTATCGAGGATTTCATACTGTATTTGTGTCTTAGCTACTGCTTTCTCCATTCCAAATCGTTCTGCACCCACTTCCTCTCAAGTTCATGATGTCTTCTATAATTATTATTGGTAAGGATGCATTTTTAGTTTTCAGATGAGAAAATGTGCCTTTAAATGTGAAAATGCGAAGAATTTTACTTGTGATAGAATTAAGAACTGAAAATATTTCCACTAATAACTCACTGAAAAAAAGTAACATAATAACTGTTTACTGGAACAAAGAGAATATTTTTAGTCACCTTGAAATTATACAGACCTATGGTAAAAGTGAAAACAAGGCTAAAAGCATATTTTGTCAATACTAAAATGTTTGTGTCTGTAATTAAGAATTTCTGCCAGTATTTTCTGGTAGCTCTTCTGGCAGTATATATATATTGCACATCATTTTCTTACACATCAGCAAAAATATTCAAATACCAATAGTTGTAACCTTAATGAGAACAGGAAAGAAACTTTGTTTTCCTCCTAAAATTATGTCATTTAATAGGAAGTTATATGATCTAATCATACTTCCTCACCTTCAATTTATAACAATATGACTGTTACTTGCCAAAGGAAAAAATGGAAAACAATTGTTTATCTACTTAATAAATATTCCCCAAGAAATTAATATTACTGTCTCTTTACATCAGTTGAATAAATTTTATTCAATGTACAAAATTAGAAATGGTGCCATTAGGGGTTCACATTTTATTAGAGGAAAGTATTTAAAATGTAGGAACATTTAATGAGGTACATAGCTGAGTGATGTAAATGAATATAAAAACTACAATTTTAGAAATATTTTCTGAAATTTTTTTTAAATTAATTTATTGATGCTTGTGCATTTCAACATTTTTTTTCCAATTCGTTTCAGGCTATTCCCTTTCCCCTCCCCCCCACCCCACGTGATATTTCCATCCCAGATCATGCATTCTGCCATAACTGTCCCTGCATCTTTCTCTCAGTTTATTTTTTTTTTTTCCCTTTTAGCTATAAGTGATAATAAATGAGTACAAGCATCCTTCAATGCAAAACTAATCTGCAGGCTGTTGTGCCCCAAACACCTTCAGCCCCACCACCCAGTGGGGGTGACAGTTGTTTGTTCAATCAAGTTGATCAAATGAGTGTCCAGACTACATTGCTGTAGTTTCACCATGTCAACATCCCAAACGCAGCCCTTACATTCTACCCACGCCCCCTCTTCCGCATGGTGTTCCCTAGGCTTAGAAAAGGGCAACAAGGTGGATGAAGTAAAACAGTCCACTCTCCTCTCTTTGGAGCTGTTGACTTGGACTCTGATCTGTTCTGGCGGTTTCCTTTCATGGGCTTAACAGTTGTCCAGGAATAACCTTCGATCCTACTAATGAAAAAAAAGCAATTAGATAACAGGTATTTAAAGCGAGCCACAAATATATGTAAGTATACTTTAGCATAGACACATGTTTTGATATGTTAATCCATGAAAATTATATCTCAATTTTCCCCCCTGTTAAAAAAAGAGTGTGGAGAACCCTTAGAAAGACTCAAAAATGAGCCTTTTCCATTTGACCCAGTCATACCACTACCTGGTATATACCCACAAGACACAACTTACGCAAAGATACATGCACAGCTATGTTATTGCAGCTCTATTCACAAAAGCAAAAAAGCGGAACAGCCAGGTGCCCCTTCCAAACAGAACGAGTGGATAGAGGAAAATGTGGTACATGTAATACAACTGAATGCTACAGCAGTAAAGAGGGACAAAATCATGAATGCGCAGTAAAATGGGATGGAGCTTGGAAGACATTATGTTAATGTGAAGTAACACAGTCCCAGAAAAAACAAACGAACGAAATGGTGGTCCTGCATTGATTGGATTGTAGTACCTAAACAACCAGATTATATGAAATATCGTCAGGAGAGCGTAAGCAAATAGTAAAAATAACACCAGAAAGACTGCATCAAAAATGGACTGAAATGGTGAATGGAAAAGGGAATGGGGTGAGAGGACATCCGGTATAATTCCGATATTAAGGCCATATTTAATTGAACGTACCAGCAAGTTACCACATCATTCGCCTAGACAGCTGTCTACAGGACACGAATGGTGTTTTAGGACTTAGTAAAATTAATTAAGAAAACATGTGTAATTAAACAACATTGGTTAAGAACCTATAAAAATGGTAATGCATCTGAATTAAATGGAGATATAATTCGCTGTTGCCCACATTTGCTTTTACATAAAATCTGTAGAGCAAGAACTTGGGATTGACACATTACAAATGTTCTCTTAATTTCTCTGTTTGTACATATCACCTTGTTAGCATTCCTCTTTAAAGCATGATGTTAACGTAAAAATTTAAGTTTTTGCTTCCCAAGTTAATCATATATAGTTCCTCCAAAACATTAGGTGAATTTTATGAAATTTGTGCCTTGATTCTACCCTATGGTTATGTATAATAGAACTGTCTTCTGGAGACCCATACGCTAAAAAAAAAAGGGGGGAGGATACAGAAAAGCATGAAACCTTTTCATCAAAACCCCGCAAATTCAAATCTTAAGACTAACTATGGAAAAGATTTGTTTGTTCACACAGGTCAAAACATCACCAACCTTAAACGGCTGAGAAAGAAGATGGTTTGCATGGAGTAGGATGTACAAAAAAGTGGCAACGGAAAGGCGGACCCGTTCCTGAACATTCAAAAGGAAGAAAAGCCTCAGATCGCCATAAACATCATCTGAAGCCCGCTGCTGTGGAAATCCACATGTAACAACTAGTTTATAAGGATGAGTTCCTATATGAAACTTACCTTCTAGGTGCCATACAGTTACAATATGAGAGACTGTCCTTGCCTTTCCCCCCATTAGAACAAGGAGAAATATGAACAATGATGAGGTCGCCCCTCAACTTGGTAAATTGGAGACATCTATTGTAGAGGTGATCTCTTTAAAACCGGTAAAACCAGCTTTCTTTAATTGACTACTAGACATGGAACTGTGGAAGGGATTACTCTCTCTGTTCAGAACCAAATATAATAATAATGTCTCTAGGCTATGCAACTCAGGCAAAATATAATTAATACAGGAGCTCTTGACATCAACAATGGATTTGTTCTATCCCAGGTGGATGTTGGTCAGGGGATCAAGGCCCCACAAAAGGTAAGGGCTCCTTTCCATTAATTGGGATACCTACAGGAGGAGAGCAATAAGACCCTGCTGCCAAAAACCTGACGTTAGACATGGAGGGATGTATTGAGACCAACACATGCAAGTGTACAGATGGCCTCTGGAATGTCCAGAACGAGTGTTACCAAAGGCCACTAAACCCAATAAAGCAAATACGAGTCTCCCTGAGTCAAGCAGTACTCACATACCGTCAGTACCAGATACACCTCACCTGCCTGGAATTAATCTTTGCAGCAGAGGCAGCCATATGCCTTTTTATCCCAAATCTAATTGGCTTATAGCTCTCTCCTTGGAAGAAAAAACCACGGCTGATGCCGCAAGCTTACATCCCGTCTATCAGGTTAGATGGTATAAAAGAAATATTGTTCAATTCAGGGTCTGTTGAGCTTTGGAGATTTTTGTTTGTCTATATGAATGAATTTAAGGATTTTTTTTTTTTTTTTTTTTTTTGTGAAGAAACTCATGGGGATCTTAATTGGGATTGCAATGATTCTGTATATATCAATTTGGGTAAAAAAAGAAAAAAAAAAAAAATTTTTTTTTTCTATTTTTGTTTTTTTTTTTTTTTTTTTTTTTTTTTAGTCCCAGCTATCCTGGAATCTACTAACGGTAGACCAGTCGGCCTTGAACTCACAAAGATCCGCTGTCCTCGTCCTCTCAACTTAGGATTAAAGCAGCGCATCACCATGCCTGCAGAAATGTCCTATTTATACATTAAATTTTTCCTGAACTTTTGGGTGGACTGTCTCCTGGGCTGCTGGAAGAGGGTCTTGACTCTGAGTCCTCTTGTGGGGGGTTCCTGTCTTGGCAGGACCATGCTTTGACTTTGCAGTGTGACCAGAGGCTCAGGTTTGGGTTTGCTCTGGTCCCTTGGCGGCTTTGTGTGGGCCGGCTCCTGAGGCACAGGCATAGGAGCTGAATCACTCAGGCAGTACCCGCTGGGCTAGGTCAGGTACCCCCCCAACCCTCCACTTCCCACCCCCACCAAGGGAATTGGTGAGACTCCAAATGAACTTTCTTTTGGAGAACCTTCAGAACAGGAAGAGAAGACTTAGGCTTCCAATATCCAATATATAAACAAAATTGAAAAGCCTGAAAACCTAAACAAGTCAATAAACTCCATATAACAAGGAGGAAGAAAATGAGAAAAACATCAGAAGGAGCAAGCAATAAACCATCCGCTAACATAATGAAAAGACATTTGTAATTTGAACCTTACAATAAATAACCCAAATGCCCCCCCCCCAAGGACAAACCAAAGGACAACTGTGAAAGGCAGAGATAATCCCACAACAGGCTTCTGCCAGAACTCTTAAGAGTTAGATACAATGGTCCCATTGGAGAGACACAAGGAAAAAATAAAGAGGAAATAATTGCAGACACTACGCAGAGAAATAAAGATAAATAAAGAAGATTCAAAAGAACTAAAGGAGAGAAGAAAACTCAAAAAAGGACCAAGAGGGAAATAAAATGACTAACTTCAGAAAGTAAACTAAAAGGAACAGATTGACAAACTACAGAAAAGAACTAGAGTGAGAAAAAACAAAACTCTGAAAGGAAGTAGAAACACTGAAAAAGGAAAAAGCTAACCAACGAAATAAGGAGCAACAAGAAGAGATGGAGAAGTCAAAATAAGGAAATGGAAATACTAAATTAAGCACAGGAATGAATAAATAAGGAATTAGAACATACTCCAATCTAATCAAGAAGTAAATAGAAAGCAAGCAGAAACAAGAATAATCGATCTGAAAGATAACCACAGGCAACTAAAAAGCCCAAATAGAGAATAGAAAAATTAAAAATACACAAAAGTGGAACAAACCAGGAAATATAGGGACACTACAAAAGATCAAAAAACTCCACATCATGAGAAAGATGAGGAAGGAGAAGAATCCAAGAAAACGATATTGACCAGATTTTCAAAAGGATAATAGATGAAATTTTCCCCCAAAACTTAAAAAAAGTCAAAACCCATACAAATACAAGAAGCACATAAGGACCCCCAAAATCTAGACAAGACAGAAAAAGAAATGATTCCCCACAGCATTCATAAGTTAAAAAGCTAGATCCTCAAAACAAAGACAAAATCTGAAGGCTAACAAAAGAAAAACAATCCAATAACAAAGGGAAACCCCATCAGAAATTAAGAAACATGACTCTTGGATCAATCCATAAGCAAGAAAAACATGGAGCAAACCATTCCCACTGTTAAGTGGACTATGGATGCTAACCCAAAATACTTTTACCCAGCAAAAAATGTCGACTATATAGTGGAAGGAGAGGAGAAAATCTTCCATGACATAAAAACAAGATGTTAGAATACATGTCTGGAAAAAGACCAACTCTTCATAAAAGTACTTGAAGGCAATTCAAAGGGAAGAAGAGAGAGCAACAATCTTCAAAAACCTAGGAAAATAGAGACGTAAGGTAAAAAATGTAATCAAATCAAGGCTAGAAGTCCAAATAGATAACAGGTGAAGGAAGCAACATCCATCTTAAAATTATAACCTTAAATATTAAATGGGAGCAAACTTTCCAATCAAAAGGCATGTTGGGGAGAATGGATTAGGAAACAAACCCATCTATATGCCATCTAAAGAAACTCATCTCAAATTTCAAGGATAGGCAGAAACTTAAGGTGAAGGGATGGAGAGAAAGTATTTCCAAGCAAATAGTACCAAGAAAAGAAAAGTGGGTGTGGCTAATTCAATATCAGACAAAATAGACTTGCAAAAACAAAAAAGAAATCAAAAGAGACAAAGCGGGCCATTACATATTTATTAAAAGAACAATTGAAGATGAAGATATCACAATCATAAAAATATACGCACCAAAACACCCGGTTCACCAGACTTTATAAAGACAGTTCTTTAGGATCTCAAGGCATAGATTTACCCCAGCACACTAATATAAGGGGACTTCAAAATATACCCCATTAAGTCCCCTAAACAGATCAACAGGACAAAAGATAAACAGAGAGACAAAAACTGAACTAAATGTACAATACACCAAATGGTCATCACAGACATCTATCAAAATATTTCACCCAAACACCAAGAAAAAGAAGAAAAAAATACACACAGCTCATGGAACATTCACCAAAAAAGACATATACTGGACACAGAAAAAAAGTCAACAAATACAAATGATTGAAATAATCTTCATGCATTTTATCAGACTACAGTGCAATACAACTCAATGTCAACAGCGAGAATAAACCCTACAACCTAACGAAACACATGGAGACAAAACAACACTCTCTCGAATAATGAGTGGGTCAAGGAAAAATTTTTTATATTGCGGAGCTTTTTACGTATTAAAAAAAACAAAAGAAAAAAAAGAAGAAAAAAAAAAAAAAAAAAAAAAAAAAAAAAAAAAAAAAAAAAAAAAAAAAAAAAAAAAAAAAAAAAGAATAAAACATTCCTTGGTACTGGAATGACAATGATAAAACAACACTGCAAAACCTATAGGACACCTTAAAAGCAAAGTCTTAAGAGGGAAATTAGCTCTAAAGTGCCTACATTAAAAAAAAAACAGAAAGAGCACAAGTAAATGTCTAACACTGCAAGCTATAAAATACTGAGAAGTACAAGCAACAGAATCAAGCCCTAAATGCAGCAGATCAAAAAGAAATAACAAAAATCAAAGCAAGAATCAATGAAATAGAAACAAAAAAAAAAAAGTCCAATAAAAATTTTAAAATAAAAAAAAAAAAAAAAAAAACAAGATAGACAGATCTCTATGCCCTTTTTAACCAAAAAAAAAAAAAAAAAAAAAAAAAGAAGGAACAACTCCAAATCAATAGAATCTGTTATGAAAAGGGAAATATCAAAAACAAAGAAGAAATCCCAGGACAATTTCATATGGAAACTCAAAACCTATAGCTCTACCTATGTTTGAATACACTTAAGTTAAAAATGATCAATATCTGAAAATTCCTTAACCGCGAATCACCAAGACCCGCGCTACTTATGCCAATGGAATGATGCATAGTAGGCGTATGCAGGCAGAGCTTCTTGCCATTGTCGCCTAAATAGGATGCACCAAATGATGAGAGATAGAGAATAAAAGAAATCGATGTAATAGAGGACAGGATTGAGTTCAGGCTGCAACTCGCGGCGCAATCGCCGAGTCAGAGACAGGATTCATTTACGAAGGACCCAAGCCTCTATTTTCACTGGCAGAAATCTAATTTTGAACTGAGAAGATGTTGATTTTGAATTTCGAAGAGACAAGACTTACAAGCCATTGATTCATCGTATCACCTGTTGGGATTCTGCGGTGAGGAGGGCCATACTAGAAAGAGTCTGCTTATATAGTTTCTTTACTCAGTATTGACTTATACTGTAGTCTCACATCTTTGTGTCACTACGCGATTCAAGCTGTTCTCACAATTCTCAATCAATCAGTTAAAGCACGTACCCTTGACACCTTTATATCTATTTTTTAGGTATAGACAAGGCTGTGTGGACCATGCATGGAGTATAACACGGCCCTCCTATATTAGAGAGTTGGAGGACAACGCCAGTAATTATTATGAACATTAGGACTCGAACCTCTTCTCCTAACAGTCGAACACAATCCATTTACTTAAAATCACACCATACAGCAAATTTACATCCATTTACATGAGAGCACACTTTTTCCTCCATCAAATAAGATCTGAGTCCATGCAATGACCGAAAGTTGAGGATTCATACCTAGAACATGAATTGGCCTGCGCAGGGATGTTCCAACATACGAAAATCAATAAAAATACCATCAAAGCATATAAATGGACTGAGGAAAAAACTCTACTACCAAAATCATCTGCAATTATGCGTATTTCGCCATTTGCGCTATTGAGCTCTTAGGCAGATCAAAAGTATCCAACACAATTCCTGGAATCCTGGAGCAGCTGCTGAGTCTAGTCTTGGCATGATATATGCTTAATAAGGTTACCCTTTTTTATTTGGAAGGGAAAGGTATATGGAGGGATCATCCTCAATGTAACCAAAGCC